>JAURVB010007263.1:0-12479 GCA_033002965.1 Piper betle
GAAAAAGTGAGCAAAATACCATGAACCAATGGTTGTCAAGTTGAAATAAAGCAAGACCTCTGTATAGCAGAGCAAAGATCAATGGATGAATGTAACTCCGAATCCTCCTCTTCCATTCCCAAGTCAAATGCCCATACCTAATTTAAGAAATTCACTATTGATTAAACAAGGATTGAATGTAACCTTAAAAAAATTTGCTCAATAACAAAAGCTAAATAAACACACCCAAAGACTACAGAGTGAGCAACTTCAAGAGACTGCCAGTGCTCATCGGGATTAAAGTAAGTTTGAACAAGCAAAGCATTCACGAATCTGAAAACAAGACATAACATAAACACATGCTTCAATGACAAGAATATGTAATCGATCCAAGAATGATTTGGGCATTTTCCATCATCTTGACTAGTTGTTTTGTTCCACTACTGGAAGCATCAATTGCTAATCTTCTTCTCATCTCTGCAAAAAGAAAACACAAAAAACAGAAAGCAGGTAATCACACAGTCAGTCTTTTGCTCCATTGGGTAGTAATGAAGTGAAAAACATCAAAAGTTTATTGGGAAAAATACTCCCCAAGTTCACACATTCAGACTACAACTCCTTAAAAAATTCAAAAGTGGTCTTTAGCCATATCTACACAAGCAAAGCTATTTAGTTTACAACTCAAACCCAAGCAGCCAATGAAAAATGAAAAGGTATGTGCCAAATGCTAATGACCTTACTACTCGTAATTGGTAATGATATATGATATATGAATATATGGACTCAATATCAGAGTCAGAGTCAGCTTAACTCAAGCAAGCGACACCAATCAATACAATGTATCAGCATTTTTAGTGGAACAACTAAAGGCCAGCCTAGTGCACAGAGACTCCCACACGTCCAGGGTCCAAAGAAGGGTTGGATCACAAATTGGTCTATTCTAGTAGCCTTATTATTCTGGTAGCCTCATCCTGTATATTGCAAGAGGCTGGTTCTATGACTCGAACTCGTGACAGGGCAACTCTAAATATATATATATATATATATATATATATAAAATTTCAAACTAGACTATACACATAAAACCTATAATTGGGTATAACACAATAATTTCATTCAATCAATATAAGAAAATTTCGCTCCAATCCAAGCATATTTAGAAACAAAATGAATGAGTAATGCACTCCATTGCTAAACAACATTCAATGATATTGACACAGGCATTTAAGCAAACAGTTATCAAATGCTCAATAAATAGCCCAAGCTCCTACGCATTCCATAAAAAGGTCAGTGAGGCAGTGAAACACGTAGAGGAAAGGGACATGGGGGAGCATACCTGATGAGAGGTGAGAGCTTGGCTTGGGATAGACAACAATGGATCTTCACCGGTAGCTGTTTCTGTCAACTTGCCCACTCTTGCTTCTTCTCTGCCCTGGTAGTCACTGTCAGATTTTTTTTCTCCCGCCTCGATGAGGGCCACGCCCTTTTATAAAGCCAATGTGTGAGGCAAATGAAAAGAGTTTTTTACACCAAAAAAGGAAATTTTTGATAAAATAAAAATAAAAATAACCCAACCCAAAACTATAAAAAATAAAAAAATTTATTTTTTTTGTTAAACACTATAATGCATCATTCAATTAGTGGATGTTAGCTTCTAAATTTGATGTGTAGGTACCTCAATTAATATATTTTTTTTATAGTTTTGGGTTAGGTTATTTTAATTTTTTATTTTATCAAACAATTTCTTTTTTTTGGTGTAAAAAGTTCTTTCATTTGCCTCATATGTTGGCTTTATAAAAGGGAGCGCCCTCATCGAGGCATCTAACATTCGCTAATCTATTTGATTTGGTTAAGCTGACCTAGATCTACCTCCAACGTCTCAAGATGTTAATGTAGCAAGGAAAACATGAATGAGATGTTTGGGTTCTAACGTTGTACTATATGCATGCCATGATTTACAAACAAGACAAACCAAACAGATGGAAGTTTAAAAAAAATATTTATTTTAAAAACGAAACGGGCAAAATCTCCCTAAAAGTGCGATAGGGACCACCTTGTCAACAACAAACAGTATATATTTTTAACGATAAAAATCGAAAACACAGTCTAAATACAATATGTTTTCACGTTCTAGTTATCCTCGCAGTGTAGCTCACCTTATTCATTTTCCACTTTCCATTTTAATTCACATGCATATCTATAGCAATTTACAAAATATCATTCAAATTCATTATCCACACAGTTCAACACATCACCAATTACAGTCAAAAGGTACATGCGTGCGTAATTTCATTGTTGCTCCTTTGCAGTCCTGACAGTGCTCATTCCTTGCGATTCTCACCTATATATATAATAGAAAAGCGTCAGTAACAAGTGTTACCAGTCCACAAATAACTAATAACAAACTGACACTGGAAAGTTGACCCTCCTGTTGAATAAAAAACTTCATTATTCTTCCTCAAGAACTCTCATAGGAGCCGTCGACCTGGGGTGACAGTGTCCCCTTTCCATCTCATTCTCTTTCCTTGGGCACTTTAAACTATCTCTTTGCGCGGGAAAATTATTCTCTTTCCTCTTAGCCCTTTACATCCTCTATATTACTCCTAGGCCTGAGTACAAAGGCTGAATACTCTCAAGCATGCGCCTTCAGTATCCTTTTATGCCACAAGTCTAAATATGCACTGCACAGCCGCACTCATAGACCTCTACAATTCTCCGGGATTGAAGAATTTAAAGGTGGAGTTATTAAGATCCCTCGAGAATGGAATGGACGCTCACCAATTCCATAGCCCGCTTTGACGAGTGCACGCCCTATCTTAAGATGTGGTCGTCGGTAGGGCTACTAATTGAGCGAGCCAACTTATGTGTATTTAGCATTCGGCTCGACTCGAAACTCGTATTTAAATGCTCAAGCTCGAACTCGACTTGAACTCGAATCTTACGAGTGAGCAATGAGTAAGGCCGTGTTCAACTCGACTCGATTCGGTTATAACTCGAACTCGACTTGATAAAATAATATAATAATATAGTCTATATATTATATTATTTATATATATATATATATATATATATATATATACAATATAACAAAGAAGTGAGGTAGTTGAAATAGTAGGTATTCAAGTATGACCTCAACGTTGTGGGTTCAATCCACATTGATACAGTTTTTTTAAGTGAGGCATATTAACTTTTAATCGAGCCGGTTTTGAGCTTCACGAATGAGCTGGATTCGAGCTTGGAAAAATTAAACAATTTAAGTGTATTCGAGCTCAAGTCGAGCTCGAATACATAAAAATATTCGAGTCAACCTCAAGCATGTATGTTCAAAACTCGTTCGATCTCTGAGTCGAGTTCGAATGAGTTTCAAACTATTCGAGCCAAGTTCAAACACAAGTTGAGCTCGGCTCGCTCGCTGTTTAGTAGCCCTAACCGCCGGCTTTCCCTCGTCTCACATCTCACTGAAAATACAAAAACTACGCGTATATAGGCTTGGGTAGAGAATTCAGTAAAATAGGCCCAAAGGCACCGTGAGCTGGATTTGAATTTTGAAAATATACTCAAAGGATCTCATCCTCGAGGGTTAATTCAGAAATACGATCGGTTAAATGGCCCGTGTGGATTAGGATACGATTAATCCACCACTCGGCATGTCCTCTTACATGTTAAAATAAAATACGATAGAATGAAACGATAAATTGGGATTAAGTCCTAAATGGACCTGGTAGAAGCTCTAATCGTAGTTGCACGCTTATGCAGCAAACTCCTACTCAATACCTACATATCAAATCTAGAAGTTAACACTCGCGAATTGAATGATGTATCAAACTCATCATAAACACCACATTGGCAATACAATCATCATCACAATAAAAATATCCCTAACTCATCCTATTCACACCAAATTTTATTATGTTTTTCTAAATTACATTGCAGTCAATTAGCATGCTCAGATTTAGTTTACCTAATTAGATCACTAGCATTCATTCACTACCCAATCAAATTATGCAAATCATTACTTCATTCACAATCAAACATTCATCATATCAAACAATTAATCCTAACTTGTGCTAATAATTATCAATTTTTAATAATTAAATCGAAGGTAATCATACCTCACGTCGTGTGCAATTGGCGATGGCTAAGGTTTCGTTCAGCGTCTCAGAACTCAAATTCTGCACTTGGCAGCGCCCGAAGTTCGATTGGAATTGACCGGATGAGTTTGGCGGAAAATCCGGCAAATTCCTGTAAACCCGGTTTTGGCAATTTCCAGCAGTTTTCTGGCGTTTTCCTGTGGTTTTCTGGGAACTGTTGCCGACGGCGGCTAGTGGCGGGATGGTAGTGGTATAGGGTACTGTTGGCACCGGCTCGGCGAGCCCTACGCGTCTACGACGTCGACGAGGTCGGCGGAGGCGGCGGCTAGCCGAAAAAGGGTAAAATAAGGGCGGCCGGCGGTGGGGTGTGGAGATCCGGCCGATGTGGGCGATGCTGGGCTCCAGTCCGGTCGGGAAATGTCGTGGGACGGTCTGAGACGTCGAGGCGGAGACTGGATGGCGACGGTGACGGTCTCCGGCGGCGGGATTGGCGACGGGAGCGTGACGCTAGGGCTGCTCCCTCACGTCCTGGAGGCCGGGCGACGGACGGGGGCACTCGGGGCGGCACAGCGACGGCACGGCGGGGCTAGGCGGTGTCGATCAGCTGCGGGGTGCGTCGACGGCGGCGAGCACAGGGCCGGCGAGGAGGGTTTAGGGTGGGGGGGTGGGGAAGAGAACATGTCGGGGAAAAAATAGTTCCGGGGCAATATCGTAAATAAATATTGATTCGTCGTCGACTCGAGTTAAAAACTCGTAATAAATCTTAGTAAAATCTTATAAAATATATTACACATCATAATACCACAATGAAATATTTTATAATTAATAACCCACACAAACTTCCTTATAACGTCTCTTAATGCATTATTCAATTTAAAAATAATTCTACGATCAAATACAAAAAAAGATATGTTATATAATTTCATATACTCTGATAACTCATTTCTCATCATCTTTCAGACGCTATCATCATATATTTACGTATACTTTTGCTTACTACCATTGTTACAAAAATTAGCCGATTCCACTCGAAATCGGCCGATTTAAATATAATCGAAGGCAATCCGAAAAAAAAGGTAAATCGGTCTTTGACTCAAATCAGTTCGTGAATCGGCCAATTCCACCCGATTTGAGCCAATTTCGAACAGTGGTGACTGGCAACCGGAGGGTAGCCTGAACTGGGTGCTTGAGGATAGTCCGATTCGGCCCCCTACCTAAATTCATTTTTATTTGTTTATAATTTGGTTAAATTTATTTTAATCTTTTAGTGAAGGTATTGTAAACAATTCATATTTTTCCATTTTCTGATAATTAGGCATTATCTTCTCACTACTTGATAATATCAAAAAATATTCCCTCTTTTCTAGTATATAGTTTAAAAAGGAAAATTACAGAAATTGACCAAATCTAGGGGAACAGAAGAAGATGGAACGAATTACTTGAAAAAACCTTTTCTCTTCTCTCTAATGTTTTACCTTTGTGCATTAGCCTTTCTCCTTTGTTCCTTTGTCTTGTATTCATCCATCCTTTCTTTTTTAGCATGCTTAACACAACCTTACATATCAATTGAATTAACACCAAACCAACTTGAATCGGTCCAATTATAAGTCCATAATTTACAAATGATATAGATATCTTCAATTGGATCAACTATTTTGAAAATTTAACGTAAGCTCGTTATGTTGCACTTGGATTGGTTTATTACAATTTTGCTCTTAGTAAGAGAAAAATAATCACCCATAAGATCTTAGAGTTAATATCAACTATAAGACCCAATGAACAACTAATAGATGATAGTATCCATTAATTCATTACTAAAGCTTCAGGACTATCGGTAGCAATATTTAATTATTGGTGCTTTGGTGATGGATATAAGATCTTCGAGCAGGTTGTCACTGAACAATTTTCAATTTTGTTATACGTTCATGTTAATAGTTATTAAGAACACTCTTTTTTAAGGATTAGGAAATCTTTTAGGAATAAGAATATTTTTATTCTACGTGTTTTTTAAGAAATACTCTTTTAATGAGAACTTGGCAAGATGCAACATTATGCATGGCCAATGTTAGACGTAGACATCAATTTTATAAATATACTCTTATTCAATAATTAAATATAGACAATTATTTATAATAATTTTAAAGGTATACTTTAACAAATGAGAAGATAAATTATAATAATTTTTTTATTTTATTTTATTGTATTTTGATTGGTTGAATCCATAGTTGCAAAAATCGAAATCGATTTCCGAGGGAGTCACTGAATCGGATCGAATCGATCTAAATCGGTCAGGAATCGGTTCAGTTGAATTGGTCCTACACAAATTTTAACTTAGTCAAAATTAGTGGTTTATTAGTTATAAAACATGTCATTTTGATATTATTTTTATGTTATGATTTGTATTATATTTTATGACATTTATTTTTCTCTTTTTTTATTTTATTTATTTATTCGGAGTTAGTTATTATTTTTGACTCAAGTTGGAGTCAAGTTAACCTTTAATTATGAGATTGCCGCTGCTATTTCATCCCACCTTTCCTCTCCCCGACGCCACCCATCGTCCCTCCCCCGATCGCCGCCACCACCCCGCTGCCCTGTTGCTGCCCTATCGCCACGTCGCCCACCCTCGCCCCCGACCCCACCCCAACGCCCCGTCGCTGCCCTCTCCGGCCTTGCGTTGTTGCCCACCCTTGCCCCACCGCGCCGTCGCCGCCACCTGCCGCCCACCCCCCCCCCCCTCGGTCGCTGCCTCCCACCGCCATCCAGAATCAGCCGATTTGAGCCGATTCCGAAATTGGTGCAAATCGTCAACCCATCACGTATTTTTTTCAACCGGATCGCCACCGATCCGATTTAAAGTTGGCCGATTCCGAGTGGAATCGGCCGATTTCTGCATCTTTGGTTGAATCTCTCACTTGTCATGGGAGGGCAATTTTTAGTAATCTTTTTTATTAATAAGAATAGATACGAGTTTAATGGCAATGTCTGCCCAAAATTAATCTCAACAAAAAACTCCCTCGTTAGCCATGTTGCAAGGATATAGATGATATGATATCATAAAAATGACCACAATCAAGAACATTCAACCGGCTTAAAATACATAAATCAAGCCTGCCCTTGAGAGAAGACCATCTTTTCCAAAAGTATTTAGGGTTCCAATAACCAAAAAAACTTATTTCCCTTCTTAACTTCCCTAAGAGAATTTATTTCTCGAATTGCCATTGCTAATCAAATTATGCTTGAGTCTAAATTTGTTGTATACATTATTTAAAATTTCTTTTTGACTTCAAAAATTCCCCAAGTCACCTCGAATGATCTATGGCTTGTTGAGGAAATTCTATGGATGACTCCATACTGACTAGTTTAATAATTTACTCCCGAGTCATGTCTTTATGAAAGTTATCAAAACATATTAATTTTCTTTACGAATAACTAAATCAAGTTTTTAAAGTAATGTAAATCATGTATTTATCAATTATTATAAATATGAGAAGACCAACATATACTAATTTTATATAATTAAAAATTGAATATAAATGACTTTGAGTCAACGCCACTCTACGACATGATGAGTTGAGTCTGAGTTTTGACTTTTTAAACTATGGATGTACAAACATACAAGTGAATATAATTCTCGTTCGAAGCGATGGTATCAATTGGATTGAATCAAAACTTGGTTTTTGGCTATGGTTAGGGTTTTGGTCATTTCTATTTGGGTTTGGTTATTGTATTAGAGAGATTATTATGGGAGGTAAAAGCTCAGTTTGGAGTTCAAACTGACTGAAAAGCCAAAATCAAATAAAAAACTCTAATATCATTGGTATATATATACTATTAATTAGTTATTTGATTAGGGTTGAATTAGGGTTAACAGGAATGTTTGGTCAACATTGAAGAAATATAAATAAATAAATAAATATCTTAATTAATAGTCACCTTTATTAAAAGTCATATATATAATATATACTTGAGAAAAATTAGTATATGTATAATGTACTTTGAGTTATTTTATATATACTCTTGTTTGGATGTGATGTACCCTATATAATTAATATCTAATTTTATTGTACTGGTATATTAAATATAACTGCTTTTTGTATAATTGGCTATTTTAAAATTTTTATATTATTTATCAATTTCATGCTGATCAAATTGACCCTGAAGAACCTATTTGCTCTAAAGATCTTGTAGCGCCCGCTGGCCTTCATCTTATACTCTTGTATCCTTGTGCTAGCCGATCAACCAATCAATTAATTTTCTTCATAAATGTTGTTTCAAAATTTGTTAAATTTTACATCGGATGGGGTGGGGTGCATCCGGCTCCATTATGTTGTTAAAATGAAAGCGTCCAATACAACTGCATGTTACCTGCATATATTGTCTTACAATATAAATTATAATCTTTCCCAATCATAGTTTTATGTTGTATGATGCACCTTAAATTGTCATTAAAACATTATATAATTTTGTACTCTTATTAATAAAGAGGAAATCAATATTAACTTGAAATTAAAAGTAAGGAAATCATCTGATTAAAATACAACAAAAATTTTAAAAATACAATAAAAATACCTCTTTCGTAGGGTTATGAATTTGAATCACACTGACCATAATTTTTTAAAAATAATAATAATAATATCTTTCATGGTTGAAGGCTACAAGTTCGAACCCGGCTAACTTTATTTCTAACTTGCTACTAACAAGAGTCTGTCTATTTGTCTTGTAAAAATATATTTAAAAAATCAACCATTTTTTATCCAAATAATATATGTTTAAAGTCAATTATAATTAATATTTAAGATATTAAATTATTATAGTTTATCTCATTATTAAATAAAAAAATATATATATATATAATTAAAATTTTACTAGTATGGGCCACACTTGACACGATGTATTGCTTATAAGTAATAAACAAGGTAAAAAAACAAGCCATGACGTATATCATTTTAACGAAATAGTTTGTTTGATAATAATAATTTGCGATTAAAATAATATGTCGAGGAATAAATAATTATTTTTATGATCGCATTGTTTTTGTCGGTCTAAATCTAGAAGCAATTGTGAACGTCATGCATGATCTAAACATTTTTGTCATTAATTTAAAAAACATATCAAAATATAAAATCATGTGTTCCCTTTCTACACGTTTCCTATTTTTTCTGAGTAGCCGTAGAGCTTTTCGGAAACGCCATCTTATACACTCCGCAAGGATTACAGACATGAGCATTTAAGCGACTGATGTTATGTCCACCACTCGTTTTTATCAATTTTGTCACCACCAAAGCTTTGATTGGCTTATCAAATAAGCCACCTCGTCCCTCGATTATGCTTAGGTAGCAATTTTATTGGAGTGGGGAAAGTAGTGAAGATTTTAATGGTGCTACAAAGTGTTTATTGTCGAAAACGTGATTGTAATTTACAAATTGATGTCAAATAGTAAACAAATTTCAATACCAAAGAGTGCTAACGGCTTGATCGAGGTCGAATCTATTCGATGTTTGGCTCAATTTTATTCAAGTTAAAGCTCAACTCGAATTAAGTAACTGCGATTAGGAGTACACTTCTATTTGACTCACCTCGAAGCTCGATAATTTACAGAAACAGTAATTTATATAATTTTTATAAAGTTATTTATATAAAATATAAAATAATTATAAATATAATTTCATTATAATGATAGTTTTACATGATAATGTAATGATTTTGTTTCCAAACAGGTATAAAATTGAATTGAAATTAAACTATTTAAATTTTCATAATTAGTTTTATTTCTAGTTATCTAGAATATATATATATATATATATATATAATAATAACTAAAGTTGTTTTGAGTTTGACTCATTAAAAATTAATAAGTAGACTTTAAGCATGACTTAACTCGACTCCACTCGCTTGATGAGCACCTCTACCGGTAGTTTATTATTTATATTTTGAAAAAATAATTAGTAATGTCTAGACATTTCAATTTCTAATAGTGTCAAATCATATGAGTTGAAGAATGACATCTACTTTTATTATTAAACTGGGAACAAAAAATAGAAAATTTTAATCAGTCAATATACAACAAAAATTTTAAAAATAAATTAACTTCTGATAGTTTGTCTCCTCAATTTACAAAGTCTATCTAAAATTAGGATACATCTCTAAGATATTAGATGATTATACTATATCCCATGGGTGTCTATTTATAAAATCAGTCTCGTTTTTAAGTATTTTGCCTAGTATAGATAAATATCAAATAATCACGTGTAGCGGTGCCTTCAAAATGGCTTCGCTATGACGGCGTTCCCAAAAATTGTTCCATTCATATTATTTGCAAGAGATCCACCCGGCCGGCTGATCTTCAAATTTCGATAATTATGTGCAACACTAGTGGGTTTGAGTTGGGAAGGTGCCAAAATGGGCGAGGAGAGCAAAGAGTGTCATGTTCTTCACTTTCCCATGCCTTTCCAAGGGCACATCAATCCCAACCTCCAATTCGGCAAGCGGTTGGCTCACAAAGGGATCAGAGTCTCACTTCTCACCACCATCTTCCATGCCAAATCTCTCCCTACCCACATAGGCTCCATCAAAGTAGAGGCCATCTCCGATGGCTTCGACGATGGATTTGAGGCACAGGCATGCTCGGACGTCAACTTCTTTGAGACATTCAAGACTGTTGGGCCGAAGCAACTCTTTGATCTCCTTCAAAAGCTGGGCACGGTCACTTGCCTTGTGTATGACTCGTTCATACCTTGGGCCTTGGATGTGGCCAAAAAGTGTGGGATAATGGCAGCTTCTTTCTTTACCCAGAGCTCGGCGGTTGATCTCATCTACTACAACGTGTTGAAGGGAAGCCTAGAAGCTCCCCCTCTAAGTAATGGTGCAATTTCATTGCCAGGGTTGCCTCTGCTCCACCCCCTGATCTGCCATCCTTTGTGTTGGATCCGAATTATATGATGCATGGCTCCTTGGACTTCACCTTGGGCCAATTTACCAAATTGGATGAGGCCGACTTTGTTGTATTGAACACCTTCCAAGCGCTAGAAGAAGAGGAATTGAGTTGGATGAGAACTCAGTGGAAGGTAATGGCTGTTGGGCCAACAGTCCCGTCAATGTACTTGGACAAGCAAGTTCAAGGTGATGTGGAGTATGGCCATAGTCTGTTGACGTATGAAATCGAAGTCTGGAAGGACTGGTTGCATGACAAGGAAGTTCAATCGGTTGTCTATGTCTCCTTTGGTAGCCTGACGAATCTTGAATCCGAGCAGATGGAGGAGGTGGCTAGTGGTTTGAAACAGTGCAATCACCCCTTCCTATGGGTGGTGAGAGCATCTGAAGAGAGCAAACTCCCACCTGATTTTGCTCAAGAGGTGGCCTCTACTGGTAAGGGGCTCATAGTGAAGTGGGTGTCTCAACCACAGGTGTTGGCTCACGAAGCGGTTGGGTGCTTTGTTACACACTGTGGTTGGAACTCCACCATAGAAGGGCTATCTCTGGGAGTGCCCATGGTGGCTTTTCCAAGGTGGTCTGACCAACCCACAAATGCAAAGTATATCGAAGAAGTGTGGAAGGTGGGGGTAAGAGTTAGAGGTGATGAGCAAGGCTTTGTGGGAAGGGAGGAGTTTGTGAGGTGTGTTGGGGAGTTGATGGAAGGGGAAACAAGGGAGAAAGCCATGTTTAATGCCTTGAGGTGGAGAGAGTTGGCTGTGGATGCTATGTTGGGAGGGAGCTCAGGTAAGGACTTGGAAGAAATTGTGGCTGCTATTAGGAGGTAAGGTATTTTTGTGTTGTAGTTTGTGTGACGCAGGTTTTAGGGTTTTTATGATGAGTGATATGTAACATTCTACAAGTAACTTAAGTGTGCCATATTGAAGGCCATCTTCAACACTGTTGATAGTAATGTCAATGAATTTTATGATTCTTCGTTGTAAAATGATGGCAAGGTCGGCTTGAAGTCAAAACTGCCGGACGTGATTTGGATTCTTGTGAGCAAAGGTTCCATTTGTCCTTAGTTTGTAACTACTCCAGATACTACCTTCTTATTACCAACAACAATTGCATCCGGAAGCCCGCTTCAAGAGTTGGAGGGAGAAGCAGAGAATTCGTGAGGAAGAAGTCAAAGAATAAGCACTTTTGCCGAGACATCCTTCTATGTATCGTATTCTTATCGAGTGATTAACACATATATGCCCATTTACCCATTTTGTTAAGGAAAATCCTCTGTATACTATCAAATTTTTCCTCATTTTTTCCCACATTGAATTTGATTTGTCGAAAAAAATTATCCATCTGCCTAATTTATTAACCTAATCAAATTTAAGGCAGAGAAAAATAGAAAAAATTTTAATGGTGTACATAACATTATTCTTTTGGTAATGACCACATGGGAAACTCTGACTACTATAGAGATGTCCCAATAGTTGA
>JAURVB010007264.1:0-26719 GCA_033002965.1 Piper betle
ATACATATATGACCTAAGGATATCAAGGTCAAGGCATTGGTATGCAAGATAGTTGTGAAGTTTATCTTGTGCCATCACATTAGAATAATTCTGGTGCACCTAACTTTCCTCTGTCTGACTGATTTTACTGTAGCAATATCTTGCCCTCAATCTTTGATCTACTTTGCTTCAAAATTGTGATATGTCATCTCTGTGTAAGGCTAAGAACATCCTCAAGTAGATGTCTTCCTGTAGGGTGAGGAAACTACTTGGCCTATGCTTCTACAATAACTGCTCATTCTAACGGCGGTAGTGTGCATTCAGTCGATTGTAGTACATCACAGTTGGTGGTTGCACAACTTGAATTGCGGTTGTGCATCATGATGGTGGTTGTGCTATTCGGATGGTGGATATGCAACTCGGATGGTGATTGTACAACTCGATTGGCTACAATGCTATCCAAGTACTGAGGGTCTAATCATGATCATGTACGTCATGAACCAACTATTGTCTCGACATGTCTTCCTCTATGTCTCTGGCTATGTAGAGGTGGCAGCTAACAACTCGACTCAACTTGTCCAACCATGCGTGTATGATCTAAAGGGGTCTAGATTTGGTGGTGGCACGTACGATTGTGAACCTATGCTAAGCCCACACTGATCTCCTGAAATATTGGGTGAGTCCTCCTATAAGCGCTGACTGGCTCTCAATAGCAATTATTGATCTCGCACTGGTGGAATTATGTCAAATATCTGATTTCGTAGGCAATGGTGGTCTTAATCTCCTCGCCATGTCAAGGCCACTGTCTATAAAAGAGAAGCCAAAGATCTTGTTGGGTCAGACATAAATTAGTTGAAGAGGGGGAAGTGGTGAAGTGCCCATGGGACCATAGGTTCTCCTTGCTACTCATCTTCATCCACTACTCTCTTGGAAGTAGTCCATCCAAGTCATCTACCCCAAACTCTCATCTGTGCTCCAAGTACTCTAGTGGTTCCATTGGCATAGCTATAACCTCCATCTGCAAGGATCTCTCTAAGGGTCAAAGTTCTCCAAGGTAGACCTCAAATTATGTCTCATGGATCTGTCCAAGGCACTCAGTGGTCCTTGCTCATGTCTCACGTAACTCTACCAATGTTTCCATACTTCAAACTCCTTGCATGTGTCATCTTTGACACAATATACACATGTCTCAAGGAAGAGGACTGTTGTCGTGACATGCAAAAAAGAGACACGTGCTACATTGTAGTCGCCAATGCTCTAGGTACTCATGCCATCATCCCACTCAACCTTAGCTGACTGAACATGTGGATACTCTAAGCCATCCAAATCTCTGGCACAGTAATAGGAAAGGACGGGTCTCTAAGTTTATCATGATATGCTTATGAGATCCATGTTGGCATCTCCTGAAATCAAGATCTCATATCTATCTAATAACTTCCATAACTATTAACACTGAAACATGC
Organism: Piper betle; assembly: GCA_033002965.1. Taxonomy (NCBI): domain Eukaryota; kingdom Viridiplantae; phylum Streptophyta; class Magnoliopsida; order Piperales; family Piperaceae; genus Piper; species Piper betle. The sequence continues at coordinate 1,443 of JAURVB010007264.1, forward strand.
ATTGCTTAGGTCTAACTGAGCAAAATTCTAAAATTTTTACAAGAGATCAAAGGAAATACCTGCCGGCTTGACTTAGGAGAAATCCACACACTTGGCTCAAAACATGAGTCTTTCATCTCAATCAGCTAAGACAAGGCTCTAATACCAAACTGTAAGACCTCAATTTTGGTTCACCTAAGAACTGAACCAAAAATGTTACAATCGAGTCGAGTCATTGTCTAAAGCTGCTAATCTGTAACAACTCGATCAATAATATAGATTGAAGCAACCCTGTTGGTGTCTTGAGAATAGAAGATATTACTAAATATGAGTGAGAACACATCAAATATAAATAAAAGTATGAAAGAAAATAATTGCATTGAGCTCAAGTGTGTGTAGGATTTACCTGTCCTTCTACCAAAGCCAACCTAAGAACACAAGACCTACATAAATAATATGAAAAATGTCACTAATGAGTCTTACTGGTTTGAAAAATAACTAACAAACTATTAAGTGGAATCTAATATTCCACGAGAAAAGAAAACAATATACATATTCTTTTGTGAACTCTCAAAGGACATCTACTCAATAGCGATCAAGCTACAAACTCGACAACATCCCAAACTTAACTAGTGCTATGCCACTCTCGACAAATGCCTCTCTAAGCAATGACTGGTCCCACTCTCAAGAAATAGCATATAACTACGTGAGAGTCACAGCAGGCTTTTGATTAGTAAGAGGGTTGTTCCATTCCTGAGGGATCCTAACAACTCCACATATTTGAGCTTCTTCACAGTTGGAGAAGCGGGGAGGTTTACGGGTACAGTGTAATACAACGCATGTCCAGACTTGTGGTTAAAAGGGTACTTAAGGTGACCGTGTGAGAGTATTTAGGCATTGTGCTCTTGGTCAGATGTTATATAGAGGTATGGAGAGGGCTTAGGTTATGTGTTGTTTCTCGAGAGTGGGACCAATTATTGCCATGAGAGGCATAACACCAATTATGTTTGGGATGCTGTCAAGTCTACAGGTTGATGGCTCCTTAGTAGATGCCCTTTGAGAGTTCACATGGAGAATATGTATATTGTTTTCTTTTTCCTATGATATTAAATTCCACTTACCAATTTGTACTGGTTATTTTCCAGACCAGCGAGTCCCATTACTCACATATTTCATATTATATATGTGGGTCTTGTGTTCCTGAGTTGGCTTTTGTGGAAGGACAATAAATGTTATGCACACTTGGGGATAGTAAATTCTATACAAACTTTCGTAATGTCTTCCATTCTCAAGATGCCAAGAGGGTTGCTTTGATCTATAATATTGATCGAGTCTTACAGATTAGCAGCTTTAGACATGATTAGAGTGGATCGTACAATTTTTTATTCAGTTCTTCGGTGAATTAAAAATCGGGGTGTTACATATCCCTTCTTAAAATAAGGTTGTCTATCTAATTTTAATGCAAGAGAGTGTAGAATTAGAAGAGTAACAAGATGGTAAGAGGTGTTGAAAACACACTTCCCAAGGCCTATTTTTAGGCTTCTATAGCCTCTCTAAGAATAGTAGCTATTGGGGTTTGGGCCACCAATTTTTGCTTTTTCGAAAGGCTAGTTTTGGTAACTTTTTTAGAATGATCGGTTGCCAAATAACTCGCTGAACACTACAGATCGATCACTTAAGTCTAGCCACATCATCTTTAGCTGCCAAACTCGCTCCCAAATGTCCGTTGAACCATCTTTTCAAACTTCATCAATCTACTGTGAGCTTTTTAACTCCTTGATTAGTTTTCAATGTTTTGTTGAAGATCTCCTTCGAGTTAAACGTGCAACCAAATGATTGTCAAACTCTGACAGATCAGCACTTCATCTTCAACCTTTTGCCATTGGTTGTTGAACCCTACTGAAGGGTAATCAAAGCTGATACCTCCTCGGCTTTGCACCAAGCCTAGGGTCTTCGGTTGCCGAACACATGACCAAAGGTCTGCCAAGGGTTGAAAATCCACCTTCCATGGCCTATACCTCCATGCTTCGGTTGTCAAAGTCCTAAATGAACATATGCTAAAGTCCTTACGACTAACACTTCAAAAGCCTGTTGAGATGCGATTACACCAAGTTGGTTGCTTGTTTTCCCTTGCTCATCTTTAAAAAGTTCAACATGTTGTCATATCAAAAATGGTTCAACATTCCCCCTTTTTTTATAATGTCAACTTCCATGCGTTGTGAACTCTTTAAGTTGTTGATATTAATCTTCAAGAAGCATTTCTTTGAGCTTGACTTGATGATTTTAACACTTAAGGTCTTCAAGCTCTTCTTTTTGAGTCCTTGCATCTTCATTGCTCCTCCCCTGCAAAAGGGTTTAATCCAAAACAATACAAGATGCCATGGTGGAATGTCATGGTAAGATGCTAGGAAATTGCCCATCGGAGAAAAGAGAAACCGGGCAAAGCAGCAGTGAAAGACAGATTTCATGGCCATTTTCCGATCAACTCCGGTCGTTCCCTACCCCACCGTGATGTCCAAAGTAAATCCAGTGAATTAATCAATGGATTTGGGTGGAGTTCCATCGGAGTTCATTGCCTCCGTCGATGGAAAAAATCAGGAAGTGGCCCATTGGGGAAGGTAAAAAACTGAGGTTGCTGCAGCAGCTAAAGGCAGATTTTGTGGCTGTTTTACGATCAACTCTGGCTGTCCCCAACCCCTCCATGGTGGCCAATGTAAATCCAGTGAAGCAATCTACAAGCCCAAGTCGAGTCCCGTAGGAATTTGATGCTGCTATCGGGGAAAAAATCAAAAAGTTGTTGTTCAGAGCAGGAAAAAATGGAAAGTCACAAGTTTGCACACCTTTGTTCGGCCAGACCAGGCCATTTCCAGCCACGCCTTCATTACCAACTGATCCCTTTCATTGTGAAGAACAAATCCAACTCGAGATTCACCATCGCAAAGGCTTGCCATCACCTTGGAAATCCATTGTGTCTTACTCTGCCTTGCCGTATGGAATCCCCTGCCATAACTCTGCTTTGAACCAAGCCAAGGAGGAGCATTGGAATCAAAATTTCGCTGCCCTCACCGAGGAGAGCCAAGGAGGAGCATTGGAATCAAAATTTCGCTGCCCTCACCGAGGAGAGGATCCCCTGTCCCTGCTCGCCATCAAAACCCTTTTCAGTTGTGCTGTTTGGAGCCTAGCCCTCCGGGCATATTGCTGTCTTGGATCCAGAGCTATGTTCTGCTTTGGATTCTACCAGAACCAATCAAACAAGAGAGGTGGAGCCTTCGCTTTCCACTGCCAGCAACCCCCGACTCGTCTGACGGTGAAAAGTTCACATCTTTCTCACTGGTGAGGAGGATTTCTTGCTGCGATGTTGTTGCCTTTGTTAGGCCCTTTGGGCCCCTAAAAGGGACTTGAAATAGGTTTCACGGGCCTCTCTTAATCCTTTCTTAATCCAAAAGCTAGTTTAGGGAATAAAGCTTTCCCATTAGCCTATATACAAATCACCAACACCCTCTACAATCGATGTGGGATGAACCCAACAACTCCCCTTCACACATTGGGCGATCCCGAAATCATCATCATCTAACAATCTCCTAGTCATCAGACGGCACCCACCTGGCAAACTCCCTTTAAATCATTAGGTGGAACCCACGAAGGAGCCTTCCACATTGACCTATGGTAGAACCCACGAAGGAGCCTTCCACATCGATGTAGGCAAAACTTGGCTCTGATACCATTGTTAGGCCCTTTGGGCCCTTAAAAGGGATTTGAAATAGGTTTCACAGGCCTCTCTTAATCCAAAAGCTAGCACATGGAATAGGGCTTCCCATTAGCCTATATACAAATCACCAAACCCTCTTTAATTGATGTGGGATAAACCCAATAACCTTGTAGTTGTTGATTGAATACTGGAGTCCGGCTTCCCATCATTGTCTACTCTCGGATCCTACGTCGGTCAGTAGCTGGTACTTCAACGTTGCCGCTGGAGAAGAAATGCACATGCAGGATTGGTTGCTGCTAAGAAACAGAGAAGAAGAAGTGGGAGAAACAGAAAAGAGAAGTAGTGATTGGAGTAGGGCTGCTCAGGGCCCGTTCGAGTCGGTTTATCTGAAACTCGTAACCAGCCCATTTAGTCAAATTTCGATTTCGGGCTTAATTTGGTTCAAGTCGAGTTTTTAGTGTCGAGTTCGAGTCGGGTAAACCACATATTTGATCAGCCCGCGACAGACTCGAACTTGAACCTTTGAGCCCACTTTGAGGTTGAGGCCGAGAGGAATCAAGAAGGTAGGGTTTTGAAGAAAAGTGGCCGCGGCATCGGCTGATCGGAAGCGGCGGAAGGAGACAGCGGAGCCAAAGCAGGGGGCGTTGAAGAGGGAAAAGAAGATGGCGAGCACATCCTCATCAAGCACGAGGGCTTCCACCACAAGTCTTCCTGGAGGGACCCTGACGGCTGCATCATTTGTGCCACTACCCACGATGCCGCTGTCACCCGCCTCTGCTCTTTCCGCGACATCCTCGCCGGCAAGGTCCGCTTCGAGGATGTCACCGCCCGCCACTCTGACTGCAGCTCCACCAAGCACGGCGGTGACCTTGGTTCATTTCGATTATCTGTCTTTTTTTTGTAAACTTTGGATTTGTTTGGTTTGTGAAAGTTTTACTATTTCCCTGCTAATTTCATCCGTCCAAATTATAATGGTGATGGCAGCTGTTTAGTGGATTTGGACTACCTTTGTTTAACATATTTCTTATTAGATCTAGTTTAGATTTGGCCTTGTTTGTATTTTTTCTCATCTAGAGTTCCATTTTTTCTTGTTTGTTAGATCTATATTGTTTGATTTTGAGTGCCAGGATGAACAAGAGATTATTTGCTCTCCAATGGGAATGAAGAGGCCAATGAGCAAGGTACGCCCTTTGGCCATTGTTGTCAAATTTCTAATATAATTTTATTCAAATACACGAAGTCTCAAATATAGGAGTAGTGTTTCATATTATTCACCATTATATATTAGAGTATTAACGTTTTATGTCACACTAATGACTCGGTTCGAGTTACGAATCGAGTTGAGTGACGAGACAAACTTTGATCGAGCCAAGTCAATTCGAGTTTGTACAAACACGAGATCAGCTCATATAGAAATGAGTTGAGTTGGTTCGCCAAATTCGAGCTATCGAGTCAAGCTAAAATATCATCGAGTTCGAGTTGAGCCGAGTCGAGTCAAAACTCGTGAGTCAACTCAGCTCATGAACAGCCCTAGCTTGGAGGATAAGTGGGTCCAAGACCCATTACTGGTGTCCACATTGATGACAGTTTGCCAGACTGACCTTTTTACCGTGTGCATAACTGCTGTCGTAACTTGGCCCGTATTCACCCAGCTCAAAAGTCAGACCAATCCAGACAAGTTCACTTGTAGAGCAAGCCCGATTCAATTCAGTTCAACCTGAATATCAGCTGAGGATTTATTTTAAGCTATTTCCTTACATCGATTGGCGTAAAACTCGGTGTTTGACGGATTTTCCTTATTTTGGTTATAGCGGCGAAGTCGAGTTCTTTGTCAAAGCATTATAAGGGCAAGTTTTAAAGGCTTCAAGGGACAAATTATGTATGGAGTCAAAGGATTAAAGTGGCAAAAAGTCCACAAGTTTTGTGATTTGCAAAATAATGAAAAATTAGTGGATTGTGAGTGTCAATCTCATTGTGGACTGACTTAGGAATTCAAGTTGAACCCTAAGGAACCACGTAAAATTCCAGTGTATTATTCTTTGCTTGCTATATTTTTATATTTATCGCACTATTTCTTTATACAGCAAGGGCGCCTTGCTCCCCCCAAACCCTTTAACCCGACTGAAAGACCCAATTCGATAGGGTGGACATTCCATACCCGAACATTATTCTATGATTGAGTTTTTACTGATTCAAAGGTACCAACTACATGATACTGCTTTTCACCCTTTTTTAAAATGTGATTATTGGGAGATAGATTATTATGTTGTTGCATATTAAACGTTATTGCTCTTTTTTCTTTATTTTTGGAGGGAATAAGATGGAGAGACTATTACATGAAAAGATATCTAACATATTAAACGTAGTTAGTGCAAACTAAGATATCTAACAATAAGTTAAAGATTGGATTGACTGTTTCTGGTATTCAGGTGTTGAAGTGAAGACTGGAAAGTCAGGGAAATTTATACATATCTCGCAAGTTAGTGCAAAGACATTCCATTGTTTGTTGACGTATTCTGATATCCTGTAGGGACTGTGCTGTAAAACTATTTTGTTTCTTATTACTAAGTAATTGCATATCTCTTCCCAGGCTGTTGTGGAGGTGAAGAATGCTAAGTGTAATAATGTGGTGCTGTCTGTGATGATTGGTGGAAAGAAGCTCGTCATTGGCATTCTAACACAAAAGACAACTCATATTTTGTTCGACCTTGTATTTGAGAAAGAGTTTGAGCTTTCTCACAATGGAAAATCATCTGTCCATGTTCGTGGGCACGCAAGCTTTATTGAGGAAGGTATGGTGAATCCTTTGAGCAAAAGGTAGCTCATTTTTTCATTTATTAGTTTCTTTTTAGTTTAGTCCATTTGTTGTCCTTAAATCATGTATGTTGCTGGTTGTTTTATGCAAGTAATTAGTTACCTAGAATTTAGCACATGTTTCTGTGAATGTCTTTCGAACCTTCATTCAATTTTGGTATGAATGTGCACACTTGAAGAGTTTGGTAACGAATTGTCTTATGTATTATATAGATCTTGAAACTCAGCGACTATGTTTCCACTTTCCAGCATCACAAATAAGTTGTGATACGTTGCAAATGTCTCTAGGTCCTGATGAGTTGAATGATGAGTCTGAAGAAGAATCTGAAGATGATTTTGATGTGGTACCCAAACTCATACCAGCTGGTGACATACGGTGTTTTTAGCTTTATTTTTTAATTAATTTTTTTGGCAACAAATTGAGCGTCTTCACATTAACAGTTTTTTTCATGAGTTTTAGCGAAGTCAAATGCTGCAACTATTAAACAGAAGGTTAATGCTTCAAAGAACGAGCCAAAGCCAACGGCGGAAGTAAACCAAGCTATCTAGAAGAGGAAGGGCCAGACGATGATGATGAATCTGAAGATTTATCGGATTCAGATGAGGTATCCGCTCATAAAATTGGTTTGCTTTTTCACCCCCTAAGGCAAGAGCAGGCTCCATGTCCAACACCTACAATTGCTTGAAATTACTAAGTTGTAGCCACGTGTCTAATATTTAACGTGTGAAATGAAGTCAATCCTCCTTTTAGTTCTTTTTTTCATGTGGACTGTGTTACACTTTGCTGAATCTATTGTGCAGTAATCTTACCTGTAAATTTGGTCAGTTGATCCTTCTTTTTTATACCGCCATTGTTCAACCGCCATTGAGAGGTTGTCATGGACGTTTTGTGGATTTTGCTGCAGGATATGAATGCCTTAGTGACGATACTGATGATAATGAGGATGAAAGCTCGAAGAAGAGAAATGTACAGTAGAGATCTTCTGAATACTTAGTTGCTCATGTCTGGTTCTTTTAATATAGAACAACCTTCTGAAACTCAGTGAGAATTTGTTATTCACAAGTCTTTACGGAACGTATACCATCAATTACATATTAACTTATTATATTCATCATCACTCTTGTTATTATGGCGGCTGAGTTTTTTTACTTAATATTGATCAAGGTTTATGTTAATAGAAGAGGCCTGCAAGTTCTGCTTCCAAGACACCTGTTCCAGAGAAGAAAGCTTAGCTCGTAACTCCAGCGGGGCAGAAGTCCGGTATTTGCCATTTCTCTGTTTTCTTGTATCTTGTGAAAAGTTTGATATTCCCCTGTATTCCCTGATTTGTTGAATGCCATGCTGTAGTTTCCATAATTGTTCAATGGAATGTCAATTTCTGCAGGTACTGAATAGAAATTTGTTCACACAGCCACACCTCATCGAATTAAGCAAACCGGAAAGACACCTACAGCGAGCAAGTCACATAAGCCAATTCCAAACAATGTAAGCCAACTAAGCTGCAAATCCTGTAACAAGTGAGCCCTACGCAAATAATATTGACATTCTGGGATTGGAAATCTGATGTTCTTTTCAATAACAGGACATTCACTTCCGACCATGCCTTGGAGTCTCATACAAAGGCAAAGCACAGCTCTGGGAAATGATTTTCTTTTACTTCACTGAAATTTTTTGTTTAGCCTATATTTCTTCGTGGTAGATTGTCATGTTGCAACATAAACGAGTTCTTTTCTAGGAAAGGCAGAACAGTTAATATGCAAACTCATTAAAGCAACATTGACACAGATGAAAGAAGGCGACATTTTGTTAACTAGTAAGCATAAACGCCTAGTCTGATACTTTTAAAGATGGCTGAATATCTTGTCTTGTTTGTTATGAAACACTTCTTTTTAAAAGTAAAACTCTTAATTGGCTTGCATGAATATCTTGCAATGCGCTCGTGACCCAATTGAACTTGTTCATATTTGGTTTTTAAATAGTTCATCATGAAAAAAAAGTTGTACCCATTTTTTCATGTTCTTAATGATCATTACATCTTGGATGTCCTTTTCGATGTTTCTGGTGCTTGTTGAGAAAGATATTTAGCACTTTTTGCTTGCTGAGAAAAATATTTTTCATTGCGTCACATTTTTGTTTATGTTTTAAATTTTGCACATCTGATGCTAATATTAGCACCTTTTGGTTTGTTGTGTCTTGAGATTGAAATGGTTTTTGAGTTCCAGGTTGTGAAGAGGTATTTTTAGTTTGCATGGCTCAAGTTCTGGTAGTTTGACTGATTTCAAGTCAAGTTTATTGGTGTTCACATTTGGGTAGAGCTCAAGCAAGCTTAATTTGTTTTTATCTAAATAGTATCAGTTTATGCAAACTATTTTAAAAATTAGATACCTCAAAATTGTTATAATAAGTAATATTAGCCATACTATTCTACATCTATTGTGCTTAGAAAGAATATAGTATATTTAAATTAGAAATTCATATAAATTATCAAGCTTCAAATTGAGCTGAAACAAGCTTAAGGTTTCTTGATTTGAGTTTTGTTAATATATGTAATTATGAATATTAATGAAATATAGTTTATTGTCATATTTAGAATATTAAAAGAATCTCGGGATACTAAACATAGGTGACTCTATGTTATACCATAGAAAATGAGAGGTCTTAAAATATCTCTATAAATATAGATTCATTTGCCTCATTATAAAAATAGAGAGAATGTGAGAGAAATAGAGAAATTTTATCTCAATGATAGAGAAATCTTATTTCAATAGTATAAATAGTATATACAGATATTGATAAATCTGAGAAATTTTATTTTAATAATATTTTAATAGTATAAGTTGGGTGAGTAATCTGTTTGTACATCTGTACACATGTTTGATGGTTATAATATTTGGTTGAAGTAATGAATTGTTCATTATTGTCCTGTGGTTATATTTAGTTAAAGTAATAAATTATTTGTTATTATCCTATGATTTTTAACTCTTGACAAAAGGAAGACTTTTTACGTTAAATCTCTTTTATTTTATTTTATATTTTATCTTATATATTTTAGGCATTATTTTCTTATGTTGTGTGTTCGTTGTTATTAATTTCCAACTTTGTGGATTTTTCTTAACAAGTTTTGAGTTGAACTTTAAATTTAATTTTCATCAAGATTTAAAACTGCGCATCAAGTGTAATTGAGTTGTATACAATCATAATCCTGTTTCTAGGGGAAATTTTCATTTTTTTTTACAGCATAGTGGATGTAATTTATATTTTATCTTTTTATTTTAAAATTTACAACACATGGGAAGTCTTGAACTCATTACAGTCAGTTATTGTATAATGTTTCATGACACTAATTAGACCGTTTGAAGTTGTGTAAATTAAGTCTGGCTCAAACTTCAAATTAGTTTTTTTAGATCTTTTACGTGCATGGATAGATTGTTAATATTTCCAAACAATAACTTGAACACTATGCTATCAGGCAGTTACAGAAACAATACTCTGTTAAACCTGGAGAAACCATACAGAGACCACACGTCGTAACTGGTATCATCTTCGAACTTGTCTCTAGGAAAGAAGTCCATCTTTTTTACAGCACAATGGATATCTTCTTTTTTATAACATATTAGAAGTCTCAATGTAGCCCATGTCAATATCCGAATTCGATCGCTTAAAGTTGTTTAAATCGGTTCTTGCTTCCGCATATTGAATTTTATTTTATTTTTAATTTTTTTACAACATAATGAAAATTTTAGACTTGTTACAACTCACACTCGTTGAAGGGAGTCACGTGGACCATTTCATGATGCAAACTAGACCATCGAATAGCTCCGAGAAATAAATATTTTGTGGCCGGGCCGGCGTCTGAATCCGCTCACGGGATTGTTTTTGTCCCGAAAGGCCTCACGTTGTGTCCGTCCTAGAAGTGGCCCTTGCATCCCAGCTCATCACGAAAGAGACAAGACCATCAATCCAAACTTCGTTTGATTTCTACTGCTCATCACTAATTGCTTCGTCAATCAAGCAAACTAGCAGAGAACAGGTTTCTATCAAACAACCAAATCAATGCAGATATGCCGAGTAATTTGGGTACACGAGCATCTTGGCAACGTCTCCAAGCTCACATCCATTGGGGCATTTAGCATTTGGTCATGACCTTGGACCATGCAATTTTTATATTTTATATCCAGCGGAAACTATTTCAACTGTTAGCATGGTCTTTGTGTATATATGAGATGACGTTTGTGTATGAGGTACACGTGTTTTTTAATATCTACTACTTGAGTATTCGTTGGGCTCATGATTATTTATTTTGTCGACAAGAAGATTTTGAGTATCGCCGTTGATAGACGCCATTGCTGAAAAACAAAAAAAATTATGAAATGAATGCCCAATTTTCCGAAACTTGTGAGAAATATATACATATAAGACATTAATAATGTATCATAGAGTCGGCTAATGAAGTAGCCGGTGGTCATAGTTAAAACTTATACATTTGAGAAATGATGGCCAAACTAAGCAGATTTTATAATTCACATTCAATTTGAAAGTAAAAAATAAAAAGAATATGCGCGCATTGGATTATTTCTTTTTAACCGCAAAGTTTTATTAAATGAAAATAAAAAAACTAATTTTTCACGACCCAAATCTTCAGTCTTTTTTCTTTTATTTCAATCTCTAAATGTGACTTATTTAAAAACGAAAAAATTAAGATTGCCCCAGATGGCCCACGAAAAACAAGAGAGACTTTTGATAGGTCTTAATCTTGTGGTATTCCATGTCTTACGAAATCTGTGTGTCTATATATATATATATATATATATATATATATATATATATATATATATCAATTACATATGAGTAAAGCGTTATAATTTATTTATTTATTTTAGCTGGTCTTTCACACGGACTTGATTCTATATTTTAAAAAATTACACAATTTAAAAAATTTTGAATTCAATTTTAATTCGAGTTATTTTAAAAATTCAGATAAAAAGGTTGAAAATATTAAATTGATTTGAGAATTTATAAGTATCTTAATTATTTATTTTTATTTTATTTATATGGATTTCAAATAATGGGATCCACTAATGTGCTTAAAATAAAAGTCAAAACTTGTACAAGCTATACCAACTGCAGCTCATATATGTAAATGTAAAGCTCTTTATATATACTTTTCCAATTTCCAACTCCAAGCTTTCTTTCTGAAATGTATATGCACTAATATACATGGAAGAACTCTAAATGGTTAGCCGTTGCTTTATACGACAAGTAATAATTATTTAATTTACGGGAGATCCTGCATGGGCATAGCACTTAATAATAATGCCAACATGTCCCAAGGAAAGAATAGTATATAGAGGAACAAGCATTTGGGCTTAAACGTAAAGATTTTACCTCATGTTTTGGATAAATCATAAAACAAATCTAACAAAAAGAGTTGCACAAAAGAAAACCTTAAGATTGAGTATATTTGTGTTAGATCGGTTTTTGATAATTATTAGAGATTTAATTTAATTTATGGAACTTGCACCTTCATTTAGTTATCTTATATAAAAATTACCACCTTAAATCTCTAAGATTTATTGATAAAAACCCTCAGAAAATATCGTTAGCTTGATCAGGGTTTTCTATAGGATGTATTCGGACCAAAACAATGCGTGAACAAAGTAGATTCAGCTTGGTTCGGATGGCTGGTGCTCGTTGTTTTGGAAGGTCGATCAATTTATAATCAATTTGAAATTATTGATTTAACTAAATAAAAACCAAGTTTGAGCAAAAGAGTGGTAGACTTGCTCAGCTCAAAGTCAAGTTTGATGCAAATTGTCTACTTGTACATCTTCATTCTTATGTGTATAATTGATTATTTTATATCTCGTTAAAGGTATATTTTTCAAAAATTATCGCACTTGTGAAATGAAAAACCCTCAAGATAAGGGTTTGGCTTAGCATAGTTCAAAATCATAGTTTAAAAACTCAAAACTTTAACTTGATTTTGCATGTCATATAGTGTGAGTTGATTCCAAGCCAACTCGAAGTCACGCTAAAATTTTAATTTATTAAAATTTTAACTATGTAAATAAATAGTTTTATTAAATTAGTATATATTAGTCGTTTGACACTTCAAATTAATAAATATATGATTTACATTATTTAAAAATAATGTTTTAGATAATATAAAATAACGATAATATATTTTGATAACTTTTATGGCTTGACTTGAAAAATCAATTGTAAAATCAATTAATACGGAATCATCTATATAGTTTGACTCGACAAATTATGAAGTTGAGCCGACTCGAAGAGATTTCAAAGTCAAATTTTTTAAAAAAACTATGTTCAAAACTAGTTAAATTCAACGTTAACTGCTATGACTAGTTTTCAAATTGCTTTGATCTTGATGATCCAGTCAGTCATATAATGCTAATGAGCAACTCTTCACAACACTTCCGATGGAATTTCCTAACCGTATAGCTCGTTTTTGTAGAAACATTTAATTACAAGGATACTAGGAGCCTTGAATGTCAACTTTTGAGGTTTGTTGATCGACTAAACTTAAGCCTTGCATGTCAGCTTTGGTTTGTTGACCAACTAAACTTACTTTATTGTTAGTATAACTTTAGGGACTTTTTGTTTTAAGAAATTATTATTAATTGACCAACTCGTTGGCTAAATGTTGTGACCTATTATTGAATAATCATTAAAAAGATGTTATCATTCATTTTGGTAACTAACACCGATTCACTCTCTATGAATATATAATCAGACAGCCAGAACAAGAGACAAGTAAGAATGTTCATCAAGCGAGTCGGGTTGAATTTTGCTCATGTGATAACCATAATTTAATCTTATATCTAATACTTATTTGGGTAAGATCTAATTTATTAGCAGGAATATACTATAGATCTTTAACTTTTGTTAACCAGCTTTCAATGAGATGAGTTAGGCCCATTGCATTGCATTTTAGGCGGGGTCGTTATAGATAAGCATCAGAGCAACTTTGTTCCATATTAAATGATGGGTTGAACTAGAGACATAGAATAGGCTGTTAGCTAAGAGTCAAGAATGATGTGGGCGGTTAGGGTTAGCGACAAGTTGAATGTTAGAATTTGAAGAACAAAATTTTCTATAGTTGGTGGATTATGATAACCTTAATTTAGCCCACATCTACTACCCACTGTAGTAAAATCCAATTTATTAATTAAAATAAAAAATAAATTTTAACTTTGGTTAATTACTTTTAAAAATATAAGTTAGGCTTATTATGTTGTATTTTGGGTTAGATTATTAGAGCATAACTCAAGTTCGGCTCGTTTAATTTAGAATTTGAGTTGAATTAGAATTAACTCAACTCATATTTATTGATGCTATTTTTTAGTATAATTCATAATAAATTTTAATTTGCAATTAAAATTTTATGTTTGACAAATTATGCATAAAAGATGATTTAATCATGCATAAATTATTTAAACTCGATACCATATAATGATATTTTATAATTTAGTTGTATTTATATAAAGAAATTTAAGATAAATATGGTTTACAATCCTATTCCTTATATAAAATATTAAGCTTCAAATCAAGCCGGTTGTATATGTATAAATCTCGACCCAAATCGTTTAATATCAAGTTAAACTTTGAGTTAAATTTTTTCGAATCTAGTATCCAGCCAAATCAAATTTAATCAAATTTTGAACAACCCTAGACATAAGTTTGAGTATTAGTATTTTTCGATTATGACACTCTCAAAAGATATTATGCAATAATATCCCGACGGATTGATAACTCTGACACCCTCGTGAATATTTAACCTGTGGACAATAGTAATTTTTAATCTATAATTTCTAAATATTTTACTTAGCTCGGAGGATATTTTTTACAGTGTGATTTAAGGTAAATAGTTTATATATTATTTTATCCTTGATTTACATAAATATGTTTAATCTTCATCCGAGTGAGAGTGAGGTAGAGCAACTTGTACTGTTTCAAGTCTGTCATAATGTTTTGTCAGTACTATATTATAGTCTTACAGCGCTTTTTATTTCTTTAATCTAAATTATCTTGTTTGCAATAAAATAGAAACTCTTTACAGCCGTTACGAGGATTAAGTAAAAATCTTGGAAGAATCCAACGGAAGGACCACTATCCAATCACCAATGGATGGTTTGGTGGACAGCTCTTATATCATTAGCAGTGCAGAAAAGACGGATGAGTTACCATTCTAATCTCAAGTAAGGTACAATGTTGATTCCCTCACCAAAAACCGTAGGGAACGAACGTTGCAGCTTAAAAGGAGATCAATTCAAGAATTCAAGAATTCAAGGCTTTCCAGATGTGCTAAATTAATAATAGAGTAATAATATCTGGTGTAGGGTTTAGATCAGAAAGAATAAAAGAAGCAAGAAAGCCCACATGAAAAGAATATACCAGAGATGTGCAAGCTGTTACAAAGCATAAGAGAACATCCCAGTGAGTCATGGATGAGAAGCTTCACGAGGATCTCACTGAGATGAAAGACAAAGTTAGTTAGTACATCATTTCTGTCTGTGCTTTCTGGCTATGGCTGCCCACCAACCCCCTTTTGTTCAAAGGTAAAAAGGATGAAGTAACAGAGTGGCATCATCTATTATATATTCATCATGGGCTATATAATTATCTACTCGTCGAAATTACAGGCTTGATTAATTCTGAGTGAATATAATAAGCAGACCTAAAGTGGGTCTGCGTTCAAATTTATATCTATACCACATTTCAAGCACTTCTATAGATTTAGCTGTACACTCATGATCAATTGGAAGAATGTGTACTTGTATCGGGTGGAACTGTGGAACGCTTAATTAATGAGTATAGAAGCATATTCTAATTACTATGTTGCTTCGTCATTAATAAAATTGGAAGGCCAGCTGGACATCGAGTCGGTGCACATGGTATTTCCATTGAGCTACTAGTTGAGTGGCGACAAGCCCTGCTGATGGTTACCACGAGGCACTTGTAGTTGCTATTGTGAGGAGCAGAGTTTAGTAGTAATGAGACAAATAAGTAGTAAGTTGTCGGCCACATGTCATTAAATCAGATTATTAGTTTGTCATGCTTGCTAATAAAATTGATGATTTGATGATCAATCTGGGTCACATGGGTGGGACATCATTCCTGGTATATATAATTATCATATATAGTTCTACTAATTCCTGACAAACACGTTACGTGCACTTGAGGAAAAGCATAGCAAACAGTTTAAAACTCGAACAGGTAGCAACTCATAATTAGAGATGTGGTATATATTTGCGTATTTAAAAAGAAAAGTTTCATATATATGTGATGATTACTTCAAAATTTGAAGTTACCTTGGTTTCGTTGAACATGTATTATTTTTCTGTTTTGGCTTGCTGAGAAAAAGTAATTGATTTCTGTCTAAGTAGGTGCAAAGTCGTATGTGGACTACTTTTGAGGTACTATTAGCGGGCTCATGTATTGTGCATTAAGATTGAATTGCACTCAAAAGTTCACCAAAAAAGGAGTAATTTTTACCCCCACAGCATTAATAGTTGTACTTTAAAAACACTGCTAGGTTATTTTCTTGGATAAAATTAATATCCACTTAAATATTTTTTTGGTTTTTAAACCTTTTAACTTTAATATGAGCCATAAAATCACAGGAACGAATAAGATTATATTTTTTTAAAAAAAGGTGAATGTCATTCATGATTATTTAAACCGTCGGATTTAAAAGTTATGACTTTAAGTTAAAATCATTTTTGGGTCTGTTTAGTTAAATCACTCAATTTTTGTCCATCTAAAACTTGTTACTGTCAAGTGTGTAGCTAGGGGTGTTAATCGAGCCAGCGATCCGAGCTCAACTTATGTTCGAACTCGGTTCGAATAATTCGAAACTCATTCGAATTCGACTTGATATCGAACGAGTTTTGAACATACATGCTCATGTTCGACTCGAATGTCTTTTATGTGTTCGAGCTCGAATCGACACAATAAACTGTTTAATTTTCTCAAGTTCGAATTCAGCTCATTCGTGAGCTCGAAACCAGCTCGATTAAAAGTCAAAAGTATCTCACTTAAAAAATACAATCAATGTGGACTGAACTCACAACCTTGAGGTCATCAACTAAAATACTTACTATCTCAACTATCTCACTTCTTAGGTATTATATGTGTGTGTGTGTATATATATATATATAATATAATATAAATACATTAAATAACTATGTTATTATATTATTTTATCGAGTCAAGTTTGAATCGAGTTCGAGTTATAACCGAATAGAGTCGACTCGAATACGACCTTATTCAAGCTCGGCTCATAAGATTCTAGTTCGAGTTCGAGCATTTAAATGACGAATTTCGAGTCGAGTCAAACTGAGCTGAACACTGAAATGCTTATGAGTTGCTCGCTCAATTAACAACCCTATGTGAAGCAAACTCTCTGGGTGACTTTTTTTAATTTCTAACGGGAATGATAAGGCCTAAGGGCATTCTAAATTAATGACAAAACATATATAACAGAATTAATGTTTTTAATGGAAAATTCGGTAGATCTCGACTAGGTTTGACCCATTTGCCCTCAGTTAAGATAGGCTGCCTCCGTTGGCATATTAGCCGCCAACGGGGATTGCTCAGACAATCAAATCCCACGTGATTAATCCTCCAATGTTTTAGTAAGTCAATTTTTTTGTAAGTCATAATTAGACCACCTTTAAGCTACCGAATTTTGCATTGAGGCATGACAAAAGGTGTATTGATTACCACCTGAAAGTAGAAACCATCCTTAAGTATGGCCTTGATAACATAAAAAACATTGAATGCTGGTGGGCTTTCAAACATCTTAAAAACTGTACAACTGGGACAGTAGACTTAATAAGAGTTGGTTTAAAAATTGAAGTAATTAAGGAGAACCTTCCAGTTGGGTTGCTTCTGTATGCTGTCTGTTGCTGCCTTCGGGTAAAAGGTAGGGAATGAAACATAACTCTTTCTGTGGTAATTATATTAAATTAAGGAGTGTTGACTACTTAATTTTGAGCATAGGGCCAAAGTTGCCTACCAAAAATCTCTTTAGGTGAGAGGAGATTTTGGCGGCATCAAGAAAAATCGCCCATCAAGAAAAATCACCCTTTAAAGTAATTTTGTAACTTATATTCAATTATTTTATAATTTTTGAGAATATTATTCAATATTTTTATAAAATCTCACCTAAAAGAAATCTGATTAATGTGGATTAACGGGATATAAAATTAGGTGGGCGGCTTTTAAAAAAAGAGTTTGGGTCCGCTGTAGAAAATTTCGGTCAGTGGGGGCACTGCGATCGGTGGTGTTGAGATACTTCGGCAAAGGCCTTGTAGAGTATGCTTTTGTTTGCACGTGATGAAGCGGTAAGACCAAATTCCTTAGACCGAGCTATGCCGGATTTCGCTTGCCAAAGCCCTTGCCATATTCGCGAGCCGTGTTAACAGGAGGCCGAGTGATGGAGAGGGTGGCATATATAGTTTTTTCTCCAAGCTACGTTAGGAAAAAACAAATATCTATTATATATACTACCACAATGTCGTATAATACGAGATTTATATTAAGGGTATATTTGAATTTATAAATAAATTATTGTGAATAATAAGATAAACTATAATAATTTAATATATTGTATGTAAATTCTAATGGACTCTGACTAAAGAAAGATCTTAATTGATAGAAGATATGATATAATAATTTGATTTTTTATATTTTTATAGTTGGTTTATATTATTTGATCGGTTAAATCTCCGACTTTTAATCAGATGTCAGTATTGAATTCTCCTTTTATTAATAAGATTAGATTTAGACAAAGAAGTTTGAGGCCTTCGATTGCCCCAAGTGTAATATACAATTTAAGGGATATGCATAAAAAAATGAAAAGAAATACTTAATTAGTCCTTCGCAATTTCTTTATTTGTATGAAAGAATCAAACATACATAATAAATATTTTAACATTAAAATCATTCATGAGTATTTGAATATGGAGTACTATTGTAATTAAGCCACTTTATTTTTTATGTTTGTCATTTTATGATGTTATTTTTAAATAATAATATAACAAAAATTATAATTATGTATTGTTTTTTAAAATTCTAGTATGTTTTAAAAGTTATTTCAAGAGTAGATAGAATTTCACTTCTATGTATTTATTTTTTAACTATGGTATTAGAGGTGATAATCAAGTGAGTTAAACCTATCCAATTTATCTTTTGTTCAAATTTGGCTGGTTTGATTTTGGGTTTGAGCCAAGCTAAATTAATATTTGAGTTATTTTGAGTTTGAGTGAGTTCAAGCTAGCTTGATTTACACTTACTGATAATCTTCTTATGACATAATTTATGCAAAATTTTATTTGAAAATCAAGGGAACTCAAATTGGCATAATTACATATTAACAATATATTAATTTATATTATTACTTAAATTTTTATTATGACATGCTCTTTAATAATCTTACATAAATATTTCAAAGGAAATTTAATATGCAAATGGCCCAAATATTTTTTCTTTATAAAATATCAGAGTTTTGAATCGATTATGCCTTACATCATGTTATTTTTGAGTCTTATTAAGTCGAATATTGGACTAAATTAAACTTTGAGAAGTCCTGCCGTGTCTAAACAAACCATTAAATTAAATTAATATTAAAGGCATATCTAGGCCAAAACTAAAAATTTCAGCCTTTTGTGGGTCTCAATTCATATGCGAGTCACTTGTCTTGGAAAAAACCATCTAATCTGTTTTCTAATATAAAAAATAATAGGTCGACAGAAACAAGAATAATCTTTAATTATACTGGGTGCGTTGTATAGACTAATATTGTTTAATCCATGCAAATTTCATATTTTCTTCCGCGAAAACGCACACGCGAAAGTTCGTAGACAAGAACCACCCACGTGAAGAGCACACAAAAAGGAGGGGAAATATCAGTTGTTGCCCACATTCGAGGTTTGCATTCTCTCTGATTTCAACAACTTCCTTTATGGATTTTATTTCCAAATTATAGTTCAATATATAGTTGTCCTTCTAGTTGAAATCACCATTTAAATTTAGAGCATATAACAATGCTAATCAGCATTTGTAAATTAAACCTATAGAAATAAGTAAATATATTTAACTAGACTGAACGAAAAGTTTTTTTGGTAATATAGTGTTTTTGGTAGAAATATTATAAAATAATCAAGGGTAGCATTGAGATAGTGCTGGAATCCTTCTTAATAGGATGAAGGTGAAAAAAGTTATACAGACAAGTGATTAGACAAAGAGGTACCTATAATTTAATACGAATTATGGACAATAAACAAGAGACTTATTTGAGTGTTCCTATGCTTACCGAAGAACATTTGGTGTTTGCTCTCCATGTCTAACAAGTTGATCCTACCTAGAGCATTGTGTTTTATATCCATTGTATATAAATATATAATTATATGTATTTATTATTATGTATACCATTGAATATGTCATTGTGTGCCACAGTGAGGGTTTTACTGTGAGGATTTGAGTGTATATTAAGAGTTTGTTTGTTCTTGAAGTAAACAAAGTGGATTTTCCTATTATTTTATTTGGGGGGGGGTATTAACCACGTTAAATCTTTGTATGTTTTATGTCCATTGTATATAAATATATAATTATATGTATTCATTACTATGTATACCATTGAATATGTTATTGTGTGCCACAGTGAGGGTTTTACTGTGAGGATTTGAGTGTATATTAAGAGTTTGCTTGTTCTTGAAGAAAACAAAGTGCTTACGGGGGTGGGGGAGATTAACCATGTTAAATCTTTGTATGTTTTATTGTTTGTTACCCAACTTCATTTACTTTGTCAAAACATAACAAAAGAGTTTCAAAATTTGTGTATTAAAATTTCAGCAATGACATCAAAGCTATAGTTGGTTAGCTTGCCCACCCTAATTGTAAAAGTCTTCTTGATGGACTTGATAGTTTGAGGGGAATTTGTTTGGTTATGATCTATGATAAATGAGTTTTGTTCAACAAAGGGGAGGTTTTTAAATGATGACATTTTTAGGGTCAATCGATGTATTAATAAGAGATTCTTGGGTTAGTCCTCCATAAATAGTAAATGAGGTTGGTTATACGTATATAATTTAATGAAAAAGCTTTATTTCTTAAACTAATTTTTGGATTAAAAGAGACATGTAAAATATATTGTAAGTCATTTTTCAGGCCTAAAGGGTCTAAGAGTTATGTCATACTAAGTGATAGGTGAGATTTAGTGTTTGCCCAACAATGAGAATTACGTTAAGACGTAAGGGAGTATTTTTTGATTTCTTGATTTTTTTTCACAATAGTTTAAAAACTCGGACATAGACTTCTAATCTTGCTTGAGTCATGTACACTATTTTTTATTCAATAAATAAAAGTTGTATGAAATTAACTCATATATTGATCTTTTGGACATTTTAAATTGATATATGATTTTTATTACTTTAGAATATCGATCTAAGTAACCTAATTAAAAAGCATTGTCTTGATAGTTTTTGTTATTTGATTTGGAGAGTAAATTATAAAATCAGTCACTATGAAATCATCCATGTCATAAAGTATATACTCGACAGAGTGAATTTTTAAAGTAAAATATGAATTTTAAAATAATGTTTCTCACTCAAGTCCATCTTTAAATAATTTTATGAAATATATAGAGAAACATGCTTCAAATTTTCTGTAATACTCGAGAAGCATGATTACTATATATATGTTTAGACTTTTGAAATGTCAAGTCATTTAACCAAAATGACCTATCTTCTTATTGTAGCAAGCTAATTAATAAACCGTTACACTAATCAAATGCTTAAGCGATAATGTCTGATTAACTTTTATAACATTTTTTAGATATTTGGTATGACTTATGTATTTTATCTCATACCTAAACAGTGTGAAACTTCTTTATGACTTCTGTGAATTTTCACGAGTTTGGTAGCAGGTCAATTTATAAAAACATATACATGATATATGTCCTTTCATGTATCCAATTTGCACATGCCATTACACGATGTATTATTAATCGAGAACATCTAATTAATTACATTTAAATAAATTTTTTATGAGTATAATTGATAACTTTTTCCATCTAATGAATCTAATGTGCGAATCATTTAATTGATAATTAATACTTCTAATTAATTAATTGGTATAGTATTTAGTAAATGATCTGGCAATTAGATCTATGGAATAAATCCAGGCAAGTGCATAATAATGGTACCAAATAAACACATGGGCCATACTTATGGGCACGCCAAGCATTTGCGTGCAACATACACATATAATATTGTTCATAAGAAAAATAAATAAATAAATAAACGAAAGGAGTAGTTGGCCAAGTCCAACCACAAGTGCTTGATTTGGAAGAGAATGTTTAATCTAAATAGATGCCTATTTTCTGATTTTCCATCGGTAGGAAAATAATAAATTTATGGTTTAACTAATTTCAAATGAGAATAAGAGAATGTTTGCATCCGTGAACATTCAAATTGAAATTGCAATAGTTGGTCGTTCTTTACTTCGTCTTTTTCCATATTAGACGAATAAGCGATTTTTTTCTTTTCTTCTCCTTCTAAATTGGCTCAAGATAATGCATTCAGTTTTGCCATTTCACTAAAAGAAAATTTAAGGTGAGCTGCAATTTATATATAATTTATACAAGCTAAATTCTAATAATTTGAACTTTTAATGGGTCCACAGTAATGAGGTCGATATGTATAAAAGTTAGAGTAAATAAATAAGAAGTTGATAAATTTTTATTTTCTTTATACATCAATACAACTTATTTTAGATTCTTAAAAATACCCAAGTACTAGAAATATTTTAAATTAATTGTTTTAATAATTATTTTGATAATTAATATGAAAGGATGAAAAACATTAGATTGTTTTGAAAATCCATAAGTGCCCTAATTTTTTTTAATATTTATTTATATGGATTTTACAAAGTGGAACTCACTAAATTGTTCTAAATAGAAGTTGTACCTCATATAAGTTATTTGAGTTTTGACTTATCATTTATGTGTATATAATATGGCTTTTCCACTAAAAACATTTATGAATATAATAAAAAATAAAGTAATAGTTTTAATGACTTGGCCCCAAGTGCAAGTTAATAAATTTAAGTTATCTCTTCAATAGTGATTAATCAAGTTTTAAGATTCATAAATACATCTCTATTAATATACTAGATATTAACCTATGAGATAGTAGATGTAAGATGAAATTAAAAGATATTATAATTTAACCACCTTAGAAAATTTCGTTCTTAGAATTTTTATACCTGGCCTCGTGACTACTGGCTTAGTGCATGTCTTTCTTAGCCTATTACCAACAACCTAGCTCACGTTCTAGTCTAGTATGTCATCCAACACAATCCCAAGTTGACTCTAATATCAATTTTAATGACTTGATCTAAATGCAAATTAATAAGCCTATGTTATTTCTTTAACAATGGCTAACTAAATTTAAAGATCAATAGACATATTCTCACTAATATTCTAGATCTTACCCAATAAATATTAGATATCAAACTCAATTGAGGGATATTGTATTAGTGACAATAAAATTTGTCGTGTGAAGAAAATTTAAAGAAATTTTGTGTGGCTATATATTTTTTGATAATTTTGGTATCAATAATATCATTTTTTTCTCATTGCAAATGTCAAAGCACAAATCATATAGCGTTTATGTATATTATCCAAGCATAGCTTTTATGCACGGTGTTCTAAATTTTCCTATACCCCTTTTTGTGCATAAATTATAAAATTGTAAACTAAACCTTTTTTCATAATCGATTTATATATTGCATTTGATAGTATAATCATCTATAACGATATTTCACTATGCTCACGAAGCTAGTGCTCAGTTGCCGCCTTTAAATAACCCTCTTAGGCCTTGTAGTATCAGTGAGACAATCCCTTTCAGTTACAACATATAAACTACTATCATTTAAATCATTTGTAGTACTCTTACAACTGATTGCTATATCGTTGTGTTATTTACCGCTTTGAAGTGAATTGGAAGTAGTTTCCTAGGGGTTTTCCCTTGCTATTTTGATGTGTTTATGTTGACTTAAGCTTCCTGCAAGTACTTTTGTTACATGATTTTGTTTGTATAAATAATATAAATTGCCTGAAAATGAGTAACTCGGCTGTAGACACTACAAAAAATTACCATATTTAGCTATACTTTGTCCAGTTAATGTGTTATTTTTTCTATGGTTAATATTGACTTATTGAGATTAATTTTTCTCCGATTCTTTACTTATTTAACCGTGGGGAATATAATTCTTTTTGGTGACACCGGTACTTTAGTCCATATTACAATTGGCTATGGCTAAAATTTAACAATAGTCAATTGTGATATATATTATACTGAATCGACAGAAAGTTTTAATTACTTTCGTTTATTATAAATAGATAATTATAAGCAAAGGTCTAAATTCATTTATGCTTACAAATTTTAGCCGTGGAGAACGAGAAAATTATGTATTGGCAAAGTGCTAGCTAAATTAGGTGTTTTTCATATATGGTGGCCACAGCCTAGTTAGTAATCCACTCGTAAAAGTTTTTTAGTGGTGCTCGATCCAAATAAAAATATCAGACATTAATCCAACCCAAACCCAAGTCTGACCAAAATTTGAATTATATATTTGTTTCATTTACCATAACTGTATCCAACACAACCTACTAAACCAGTACTCAATCCATATTCGATTTGATCTGATTAAAAATGTAAATAATATAAATTTTGTTATAGAATGTGAGAAAAAAAGTAAAAAAATAATCATTTTTAGTATTTTAAATTATTTTTTGTAAAATATTTTATATTCGGATGGGATATAAATTGGATCACCCCAAATCCATATTCGATTAAAATATTTTCAAATATATAACATATATGAATACTCCAAACCTATATCTAATCCAAATTATTTAGGGTTGGATATAAATGAGCAGATTGCATATGTGGCCCATCCCTAGTAGTGAGAGTATTAATTAACTATTTTAATTATTTGTGTTTGGGTGTGATGATAAGCTGTAAGCGTAAAGCCTTGATCGAAAAAATCACACTTCTACGAGCAACCTCAATAAGTATATAATTTAAAAATTTAGGACTCAGAATCCCAGCAAACCATGACGGGTTCAAATCCTTGCTTCAGTCTCCACAAGCCAATTTTTTGAAATGGAAGACTATCCAGACTTGTCGAGTTAGGTTAGAATTAACCAAGTTTAATTAGGATTCAGAGTTAATTTGACCAATCCGAATAAAAAATGACTTAGTAACCTTAGCGAATAAAAAATGACTTTTCAAACAATGTCTATGAACACTAGTTTGTCTCCGAATTAACCAAGTTCGATTAGTATTTCGAGTTAACTCATCAAGTCAATTTAAGTTAAATCCCAAGTCATAACAATATGGAGTTTTTACGTGAGTCAAGTTCGACTTGACAAGTTTGTCCAATCAAAAATGAGTTTTCAAGCCGTCTATGAGCAGGCATGGAGACTTCTTTTTTCTTTCGAAGCGCACGCATAGAAACACGCAATTCGCGTTTCCAGTTTTTAAAACATGTAGCAACATAATGCCAATTTGAGTTAGATGAGCAACATAATGCCAAGGTGGAATGAATAAAGTGAGTACTGTAAGGGTCGTTATGTTAGCTAGGGTGTCAAGGGTAGTATTGTAATTACACACGTTTGAATGTGTATAAAAGGAGGGAAATGAGAAGGATGACGGATCTTTTGAAAATCTATACCGAATTGAT
>JAURVB010007265.1:0-13341 GCA_033002965.1 Piper betle
TCAGTAATGGGACTTGTATTCCTGAACTTGAAGTACAATTTCTAGTTTAGATTTGCCTATATTGGTCTGTTTTTCATCTATATTTAGAGGCATAAGAAACAAATAACAGCTAAACAAGCAACTATAAGCAGCTTTTCATCATCGTTTCTTCCTCTATCACCCGACTAGGGAAAATCTTTTGTAAGGGCTTCTAGAACTAAAAAGTTGTCTCCACCTTCAATAGTTCAAGTGCCGATTGACAAATACTTGTATCCAGAACTTTGACCTTCCCCATTGATTGATCTTAATAAAACCAAATAACCAAAGAAATCTGAAAAAACGTGCCAGACCAAAGAAAATACAACATTGCACCCCATAAAATACCTAATATGAATGTGTAACTAAATTAGTAAAACGGCAAGAAAATGTACATTCTTTGTCCAAAGCTGCTCCAAGAAGTTTTATACAATTGCTTACGGACATCTGATTGGACAGAATCCAGTACATAGTGCCACCATAGTCTCTGCCAGCCCCTTTCTTTCCTCAACAACGAACAATGAGAGGGTCGATATCGCCCATACCTGTTCCCAAAAAGGCATATGATTAATTAATAATGAAGCTGAAAGGTTAAACCAGTTTTAAAAAATAAACTTACTTCTCCCTGAGAGCACAGGTGTCAAAATAATCCACAAGAAGTAAGATGCATAGTAGTTGGTTCTCATTCAATAATATGACCTAGAACAAATAACTTAATTGTTTACATCATTCAATAAGCCACCAAAATGACAGAAAATAGATAAAACTTCAATTAAGAATAAAAAAAATATTTGTTTTAAAGACAGACCAGACCAGTCAGATCGGCTGAAATTGTATATTGAGGAACATCCTTCTCAATTTTACCCAATTTGTTAACCTACATTGAACAACAAAAAATAAAAAAGCATGTTACTTATATACACACTTGCAGCATTTAACTCTTCAATTTGCAAAAAGAACATTGAAGAAACTGATTAAAGCAGATGGAATTAGTTCCAAAATATAGTGCATGATGACAACTCGAAGACAAAAGGATGCTGAAAAGCATAAAAGAGACTGCATACCATCAACGAGATAACAGCATCAAATGGCTCCACAATATAGTCAAAATTACTGGAATCAAATCCTTTATCCAATAAATTTGAATCACATCCAGCGACAGAAGCTAGTGTACTTGAATTTTCCTCGTATTTTTGACAATAGATACCTAAACCTGACAATTTAACGATCTTATTGACCTGGCCCCCTCTGAACCGCCCAGTACATGACCTGAAAAGATTTCTTTAGCACATTTGCTGACAGTTTCTATCATATAGAACAACCAAAGAATCAAATTTTACCTTATCAAAAAAATTAAAGAAAAAAAAACACTAGAGCACCAAGAAAAGGCAAACAAATAGACAGTTTAAACAATGGAATAAAACCGAAAATAAAACAAGTAGAAAGAGTGTAAACAGAGAGAGAGAATCTTAAAAGCATGTTAAGAGAAAATTTTCAAACCAAAATAACAAATTACACTCAATATTCATTCAACAATTTTTCTGGAAAATTAAAGCACATCACTTCTGTCTGTCTCTAACAGTGCCTCTAGACAGTCTCTTTGATACTTGCATCAGATATAACTTTTAAGTAAAAAGTACTTAGATACAATCATGACCTGGTATTATTTGGATTACAAGCTGAAAGGCAGTTATTCTTAATAAAAATAACCTGTTAAAACAACTGCACAAATGATAAGAAAAATATTCACAAGCAAATTTATGATCACATTTTCAGAAATAAATTCAATCCCCACATACAAGTAGGAGAATAAACTACAACAGTAGAACCTAAAATGAATAAGACATTAAATTATACTAATATTATCTTCACAAGTCTCATGCTATAGAACAAAGTCGAAGTTATTAACATACCCAGCAGTATTTTGAAGCTTTGTATGCATATCTGTTAACACTTGAAGACTGGACAACCTTAAGCCAAGTGAGAAGTTTGCCTGCACACAATCAGGAATATGATACAAAACAAATAACAAACAAGAATTTATGAAGCATACATCTGTTGAACTAGCACATGAAAAGAGAAAACTACGTTTACTATCACATAAAAATATCCATTCTAACACTCATCACACATATTATATGTACAATGTAAGACCACATGATTGTGCCTTTCTCACAAGTCACAAGCTAGTACATGAGTGGCCACCTTCACCTCTTATTCCTTCAATGGAAGTTCTACAACATTAATGTGGCCATACAAAATCTGCATGCAATCACCATCTTACAAGCCAGCAAATATACAAAATTTGAAGGACAAAAAATGATATTTTTGGGCCTCTAGAGGAAGTCCTGCTCTCTGGTTTAGCGTTAGACTAGATGGTCATGGCGGCGGTGGTGGTGGTCATGGTGGTGGTGACAATATTATTCATCTTGTCATTGTCATGAAATCCAAAATGTATCAAGATATAGCCAAAAAGAGACTTTTAACGTAAGAGAAAATTAAATAAAATTGATCTATTAACTGTTGAAAACTTTTGCATGCCTCAAATTTGACATAAAATAACTAACTAGTTTTGTAAGAGCATGAACAATTAGGCCAATTTCCATACCATGATTTTTTTAGATCAGGGCAAATAAAGATCAAAGAATGGATGCGGTTTACTATTCTCATGGAAGTGTGCCAAGTTTAGTGCAATAAACAATTACATTAAAAATACAGCATGCAAACTAGAAATACAATCTCTCTCTCTCTCTCTCTCTCTCTCTCTCTCTCTCTCTCTCTCGGTGTGTGTGTGTGTGTGTGTGAAAGAAAATATGATTGACATAAATGCTGTTTTGTGTTTTCATTACAACATTCGCTAAAAAACACCTACCAAGTGCTCTAGATTCTTTATAGCAACTAAACAAAATTCAAGTACCTGCTCATTCAGCTGGTCAACATAAATGACATGAACATTGTGGACAGAAACTTGGATGCCATCAAGAATCTGCACATTAAATAAAAGTGTGAACAAATAAATTGCCAACATGAATGAACAGATAACTACCAGATATTTTAGGGATGGTATCTAGCAAATTTTGGAATTAACTTGAATGATCGGATAACTACCAGACATATGGGGTAATATACAAGTAAAATTATAATACAAAAAAGTAGAAGGCGTGAAGCAGACTTCTTACCCATGCAGTAATGTATGAAAGGAATGACTTCCCTGCTCTATCATCTTCAAGTGAAAAAAATATTCTTATCAGACAACAAAGACCACCTCCTCCCCCCCCCCCCCAAAAAAAAAAAACACCTGTACCCCCATTGCATAAAGATTAAAAAATATAATCAGTTGTGAAATGTAAAACAGTATAGCACTAAAATAGTAACATTTATCCATGTGATGCACCAAAAATATTATTCAGTACTAGTTACTAGAAGCCACCAAATCAGCATACCTAACAACTTAAAGAATCTAAGTACCATAAATTGAACTTACATTTTTTAATATTATTGCTATCAACGTTCATTTTCAATATAAACATATAAAACTGTCAAATATTTCTGTTTCTCAGCCATTAAAAGTTAATGATTCAAAACATGTAAACATCATTAATTGTGCTTAAAAATTTTTCAATGCACCACTGCAGTCAACACACACCAAGTTCTGCACACTCGAAACCAAACAATTTAGTTGGCAACTAAACATGGCAATTGACCTGGTGAATGCAGCAAGTGAATTTAATATTCGTCAGATAACATCCAAAAGTTTCATGCTACCTTAATGCAAATTTTATCTGAGAAAGTTCATTGCCTTAAGTTGTGAGATCAGCTTTTCCTATTTCCCTGACTCATTGTCAGGAGCTTGACCTCACCACATAACACCTAGCATGACCAAGTTACAAGATAATACAGAAACTTGGCTACATCATCGTCACACAGACAGGAAGTTAGCAAAATGCTTTTCATACTACTCTAAACGTAAATAAAGAAGTTGATTCCTCCACCTAAAGTAATGTATATAAAAACGGAAGCACTAGGATTTAGCAGATAATTTTTTTAAAAAATAGTTTATGCAAGTCACCAATTAACCTATACAGTTTAGCTTTTATTCAAATGCCAGTGCAAAATACAACTGAAGCAATTTATTTTATAGCCCATATAAACTGAATCCAAAAATAATCTAAAAATACTCACTAGTTACACGCCTAGATAATTTAGCTAGCTCAGCAGCAGCAAGCTTTGCCTTTTTGCCAGCAATTTCCCTTCTTGCAACTGAATCCGAGCTCCACTATACAACCGCAATTTTAGCATGACACCATATATATCTCAAAGTACAGTTGACTTGTTTTCAAAACAGAAGCTGCAAATAGACCCCAACAATAGTAACAAGACAACATGCATGTACCTCACAATCATCCCTGGGGCATGCAGATATGAAAACATTTTCTAATACTATTATAATAGGATCCCGACCAAGTTTTTTCCATGGAATGTTAATGCTTAGCCTTCCAATTTGCCCTGTCATTTGGAAAACATTGATTCAGTATGTGCAAAGAATAAAATAATACCACAGACACATTAGAAGCATGCTCGTGATAATAGATTAAAAACATTTAGAGAGCTTTCAACTTCCAACATATCATGTTGTTAGAAATATAAACAGAAGGATTTTAGACAGGATGCATAAAGAGAGGTGTTTGACCTCATTCCACTAATGTTTATTTATATACAGTACATGATTATGGTAACTTCAAGCAACGTCTTGAAGATCCCACAAGAATAGGAACAACCTTAACACTTGTAACTGATTATCAAAATATATCAAACTAACTAAGAAACAATCAACAAAGCCAGGAAATTCATATTTCTCAACACTCCCCCAAAAGCTGAGCATAGTAAGGTTGGAATTTAGTTCACCATGCCAAGCCGTTGGTATTGGTTTAGTTAGAATATCAGCAATCTAATTTCTCATGCTAATATGTCTGAGGAATATAGTTTCATCTTTAACTTTGTCTTTCACAAAATGACAATCAATCTTAATATATTTGGTTCTTTCGTGAAAGACTGGATTAGTCGCAATGTGAATTGCAGCTTGACTATCACACCATAGACACATAGGAACTGAAATAGGGAAACCCAATTCTCCCAGCAATTGTTTCTTCCAGATCAATTTAGTTATAGCCTTAGCTATAGCTCTATACTTTGCCTCAGCACTTGATCTAGCCACCACACTCTGCTTTTTACTCTTCCACATTATCATGTTTCCACCCAAAGTCACACAATAATCAATTGTAGATCTTCAATCATAGGGGTTTCCTTCCCAATCTGAATCAACAAAACATTGAACATCCAGAAAGTTCCCCTCTTTTTGTAAAACAATTCTCTATTTGGAGTCTTCCTCAAATACCTCAAAATTCGAATAACTGCTTCCCAATGTGTGGTCTGGCTAACCACATTTACTACAAATAAACTATCAGGCCTAGTTACTGTAAGATAAATCAATTTACCAACCAGCCTTCTATACCTTCCTAGATCAACCAGTACATCTCCTGTTTGAGGCTCCAATTTGGTTGAAACTTCCAAAGGAGTATCGGCTGATTTTAATTGCTTGCACTTAGTTTTCGTCAGTAAGTCATTTGTGTACTTCCTTTTACTCAATAGAATTTTAATATTGTTCCTAGAGACCACAATGCCAAGAAAATACTGCAAATCACCCAAATCTTTTAAGTGCACTTGAGAGTCAAGCTTATTGTCTCCTGAATCCCAGCATTATCACTTCCTGAAATAATTATATCATCCGCATATACTACAAGGATGATACAATCGCAGTGGAAAACTTAACAAAAATGGAGTAATCAAACACTATTCTAATAAATCCAAATTGTAAAAGCATGTTGCTAAACTTCTCAAACCATGCTCTAGGTGATTGCCTCAAGCCATATATAGATTTCTTTAACAAACACACCTTAGTATTCTCCCCCTTAGCAACAAACCCTGGAGGTTGCAGCATGCAAACCTCCTCATGTGAGTCCCCATTTAGAAAGCATTTCGGACATCTAGCTGATGTAATGGCCAATCAAAACTTACAGCAAAATTAAGAGAATCCTGACTGAATTTAGCTTAGCTGCAGGAGAGAAAGTATCATGAAAGTCTACCCCTTGCGTTTGTGTGTAGCCTTTTGCAACTAGCCTAGCTTTAAGCCTCTCCACTTGACCGTCAGGTTTATACTTAATGGAATATACTCATTTACAGCCAACCATTTTCTTCCCTGTTGGTAGGTCAGTTAATATCCCAAGTGCCATTATCCTGAAAGGCTTTCATTTCTTCCTTCATTGTCATAATTCACCCTTTTTGCTTGTTTGCCTCATCAAATATAGAAGGGACTGACATAGCAGTTAAAGTTTGACTAAAAACAAATGATGGTTGAGGTAACTAATCAAGTGTGGTTTCCACAGGAGATGGTATGTGATTTGCTGTAGGAGAAGGTTGTACTTGTTGTTTTATAGAATAGAAAAATGGTGGATCATGGAATTTCCTGAATGGTATCTCTTTGGGGATATTTATTAGAGGTAGAGGACATGGTGTCTCACTGGGGAATGGAGTAGATTAGACTCGTGTATTATGATAATAGGATGTATCTTCAAAGAATGTTACATCTGCTGGGATATACATTCGTTTTTAGAAGGGTTATAGCACTTGTAACCTTTATGATATCTAGATTAGACAAGGAAGATACACCTCATGGACTTTGCTGAGAGTTTGCTTTTTTCTAGGTTCTAAAAAATGAACAAAACAGGTGCAGCCAAATGTTTTAGGTATAACATAGAACAAAGGTTTCCTAGGGAACAAAACTTATTGAGGAACTTGATTATTTATGGCAAAACTTGGTAATCGATTAATTATATGACATGCAGTCATTAATGCCTCAGGCCAGTAGAATGTGGGAATTGACATGTTGAAAAATAAACACCTAGTAACTTCCATGAGATGCCTAGGTTTTCTTTCAGCCACTCCATTCTTTTGTGGAGTATATGAGCATGAAGTCTCATGGATAATACCATTATAATGAATCAGAGATTGAAATGCACCTAATTTGTATTCTAATGCATTATCAGTTCGGAGAATTTTGACTATTGTAGAGTGTTTGTCTTTACTTCATTTAGAAAGATTTAAAAACATGAAAGAACATCAGTTATGTCATGAAGTAAATATAGTCAGCACATACAAGTAACGTCACCAACAAAAATGATATAATATTTATACTTAGATGCAGTAAATATAGCCAATTGTCATACATCTGAATGGACAAGATCAAATGGCTTAGAGAACGATGACTACAAGATTATTGGAAAAGAACTCCTCAGTTACTCTGAAAGCTGACACGACTCAGTCTTAACTTGAAACAAACTCTAGAGAAGGAACAACAAGCTATAACTTTGATAAGCTAGGGTGACCTAATCATCCACACCACTTCCTTGCTGACTCTAGAGAAACATAAACACCTGCTGATGTAGCAATTGGTCTGTTTATTTCCAGAAAGTACAATCCTTTCCTACTGCATCCACGGCCAATTTCGTTGCGGGTAGCCACATCCTAGAAAAGACACATATTCTTAGTAAAGAAGACACTGCAATCAAGGGTAGAACACAACCTTTTAACTAAAAAAACACTAGTTGGAAAGGAAGGGGCAAACAGCACATCTTCTAGGAAGAGTTGAGAGGTAAGTTCAACTCTGCCTTTACCCAATAGAGGAGAAGTACGACCATCAGCTAAAATAATTTTTCTGGGGTTTGGAAAAACAGAAAAAGTGGAAAGCATATGTGAGTTACCAGTCATGTGATTATAAGCTCCTGAGTCAATAAGCCATGATGTAGTGGGAGGTTGACCACTATTTGTATTACCAATTTGACCAAATGCAGCAGATGGAAGTGCACTATCCGCTTGTGTCATTTTTAGGATATGCTCAAAATCTTTATGAGATAAGGTTACAGTATTCCCTGCATTTGATGGACCAATTGTTGTTGATGATGATGCTCCTATAGTGGACACATAAGCTGGTGCAAAAGTGACAGGATTATTAAGTTGTTTAGCCCAATCTGGCTTGTCATGTTTTTGCCAGCATCTGTCTTTAGTATGTCCAGGAATGCAACAACTAAAGACAATAATTCACCTATTGCCCAACTTAAGAAAACAATAGCATACTAAATATAAGTACCATCGCTCGTCTAATTCAACCCATGTCTTTTACACAAGGAAATGTTCTATCTGCTGAAACATTCCATATTGGGGGTCCATTTCAAATTCCAGATGATAAAAAGAAAACAATCAACACTTCAACCTATAAACAAGAATGGTACTCCAAGCCCAATATATATTTCAACGGAATTACCATGCTTTAAGACAAATGGCAACTGAAGGAAGTCGAATGCTTCTGAACTGAGCTCCACATCTTCCAAAAGCACTCTCTCTGAATAAACAAATAAATAAATAAATAATAATAATAATAAAATACTAAAATTTAATCAACCATCAGATCCATACACATTAACAATTCATAACTTCACAACTTCACTCGAAAGTAACAACAAATTCCCCCAAAATGTAGCTTCATATCTTCCCACGCAAACTGAGAAACCTCATTCTTCTTATTCCCCCTCCCCCCCTTGTCCTTGTCAGTCACATCAAGAAATTAATCCCAAGCAACAATTCAAACTTCACAACTTCATACAAAATTAATTAAAAACTCCCTGAAAATGTAGCTTCATAATCTTCCGCCACAAACAGAAGATTGAATCAAGTGCAATGAATGAACAAAAAGCAACAGCTAATGCCCTCGCAAAATGCAGAATCACAACTAAACTGGAACAATCAAGTAGCCAAACAAAGCGTGGCAACAAGAAATAAGAACATTGGGAGTGAACAGCAAATGAAAATGTGAACAACTATCAGAACCAGAATTCAAAGTCGGCACAAATAAACAATTTGTACTTCACAACTTCCCTTAAAACTAACCACAAACTCCCCCAAAAAGTAGCTTTGATATCTTCCACCACAACCAGAAGGTTGAATCAAGTGCAATGAGCGAACAAAAAGCAACAACTAACGTGTTACAAGCCTATGACATGGACATGGGTTCGTGATGTTCCCGGTCTTAGTCCCACAAGGATTGGACTTGGGTTGTGATTACTTTATGAGATGGCTTGTAAGTATACTATGATGGGTAGCAATTTTGGTATACACCCAAGGCCCATAACATGTGATATCTGAGCTAGCACATGTCTCCACTTGCTCTCTCCGAGAGATAGTGATCGAGTAGAGGGCTACCCAGGCTCCAGAAAAAACTCACAGCACCAGAGTTGGACCCGCTTAGAGTGAGCACCCAGGACACTGAGACGGAACGTGGTGGACTCTTACAAGTTACAAGCCTATGGTATCGGGCAGGGTTTGTGATGTCCCAGTCTTAGTCCCACATTGGAATTGGGATTAGGGAGTGATAACTATGCTATAAGTCTACTAAGTCATTCTGGCATGCGCCAAAAGGCCCAATGCATAATGCTCCTGAACATTGTAGCACTATAAAACTAGAGCAATCAAGTAGCGGAAACAGGAAATAAGAGCATTGAGAGTAGACAACGAATAAAATTATAATCAACCATCACAACAAGAATTTTCACACCACGCACATCAAACAATTCAAACTTCACAACTTCACTCAAAACTAACTACAAATTCCTCCAAAGCAAATCGGACTGGATTATCCAATAACCCGCATCATAAGATTGAGCCAAATGTAACGAATGAGCAAAGAGCGACATTCCCCTCCCCCCCCGAAAAATGCGGAAGCACAGCAAACTCCAAGCAGCGAAACGACGAAAAATGGCAAAAAGGAAGAAGAACGAATCAGAATCGGCGGGGAATACCTAGGCCGATCTTGAGCTGGTCTTTCTGGATGTTCTTGACGTAGCGGCCGAGGATGCCGGTGAGCACCTGCGTGACGGGCCGCTCGAACAGGTCTCGGAAGGACCACTTCATCGCTTCTCAAGAGTGGGGTGAAGAGGGAGATGGGCAGCGTCGGAGTCGGCGGCGGAGAAGGGCGGCGGCGGCGGCCATGGCGAGAGTCGCAGAGGAGAAACCCCTCCTTTTGTTGTCGCCGATGCTTCTTGGCCGGTTCGCCGGATGGGGTGGAGAAAGGGTTCTCTCTCTTTTTCGACCCGGACCGGACTGATGTGGACCGGCTTGAAAATTTCCGGTCCAAGCCGTCTGGACGGCTCCTAATGTGAAGATGTCATTTACGCCCTCAATTAATTAATGGCTAGGGTTTAAAGCCATTAATTAATACCACAATTTTGATTATTAGTATTCAGTTTTTTAATTTAGTATTTTTCTCGAAATTATTTATGTTAAAAAATTACAATATTTTAACAGGTACTTAATCAAATATTGATCACAAAAAATATTCTCAACATCTTATAAAATGCTGTATTTAAAATTTTAAAGTTCAGTTACATGTACAGAGTAATCTAAGTGATACTTAAAATTATTGTCATGTAAGGGATTAGAGTCATTTTATGCCCTAATTTCACTTGTCCTGACATAACTCCCATTGATTATGGTGGAGTCCAGTCATTAACATAGCATAAATATCAAAACTATTTTTTTATTTTTAAATTTAAATCAAGAATGAATAAAAGAAAGATTGCTATATAAAAACAAATTTTAAAATAGTTCAAGAAGGTTTTTAAATACAGTTAAACTAAAAATCATAAGTAGTGCATGCAACACCCAGTTTTGGTTTTCCTATAAACTAACCCAAAAATATTATCGATGAACTAACTGTTACCTAATTTACTTAATTTGGTTAAGTCGATCCAGATCTACCATCGATATTTTAAGATAGGGATGCAAATAATTAATACATGGATGAGATGTTTAAATTCTAACATTATTCAAGATGCATACTATAATAAACAATCAATTATAAAACAAACAAAACAATCAAAAAGTTTAAAGAAAATATTTATTTTTAAAACAAAATTGACAAAGTTTCCCCTAAATATGCAATAGGGACCGCTCTGTCAACATAGAGTGGTATATATTTATATCAATAAAAATATAAAACGCAGTCAGAACATAACATTTTCTTTACATTCTAATTATCATTACTTTCATTATCTTTTGAGCCGAGTTTAGACTACATTACTCAACTTGCCCATTTCTATTCACAATTGCATTCCTATGCAAAGCATTTATTCATTCACAGAATGGTATTTAAAGTTCATCGTTCAAACAATTCAACACTTAACATCATCAATTACACTCGACAGGTATATGTGTGTAATTTCAGTGCTGCTCCTCTACAGTCTTGAAAGTGCTCATTCTTCACAGTTCTCACCTACATAAATAATAAAAACCCGTCAGTAACGAGCATTACATGTAACACCCCAAATCCGGTTCACGCTCGTGAACCGAACCGGCATGTTACAGGCCCCGGTTAGGTCAGCTAACCCGAACCTAACTCATACGGATCCAATCTCGGCGTCTTAAGATGTAGATACGACTTGTCATGCATGGATAAATTCGCAAAACCCTAACATGATACTACATGGATGACATGCAACCTAAATTTCACACCAACACAATTACAATCAAAATTAGTAAAAATTATAAAATGAAAGGGACAGAATTTCCCCTAAAAATGCAATTAGGGGCCACCCTGTCAAAATCATATATTCAAACATATATACGTATAGCAACGATAGCATTCACACATACTTCTAATCTATTATATTCATCATTCTCTGAACTTTGGGTCCTAACCCATCACACTTTTGCTGCGCTACTCTGATCATTTCACATTCTATCATGTCTCATGCATTTGAACATGTCATTCACAATATAATAACATAATAACACAAAATTAAACATTCAGAAATCTAACATGTGTGTGTGCACAAGACCTCATTGCTCCTCCGTCCAAGCTGGCTCATCCAACTCGTGATTATTACCTACATATAGTATAAAAACACGTCAGTAACAAGTGTTACTGGTCCGGAAAATAAAATAACTATAACAAGCTGGCTATGAGAGCAAACTCTCATATGAAAGAAAACATCATACTCCACGTGAACACTCTGAAGGGCACTACTGAGGAGCCACTGGGCTGCAGACCCGGTAGCATCCCGAACTTACTGCTGCTGGTACTGTGCTACTCTCAGCACTTCTTTTCAGTACTTCTCGTGAAACTTTATCCTAAGCCCTCTCCTTACCTCCATATTTCTCCTGGCCTTGAGCACGAAGGCCGAGTACTCTCAGGCAGTCGCCTTTAGTACCCTTTGAACCACAAGTCCGGACATGCGCTGTACTAAACAGTACCCGTAAACCTCCACGTTCTCCGGGTGTGAGGAACTCAAACGCGGAGTTGTCAGGATCCCTCGGGAATGGAACAGTCCGCTGGCACTAATCCAGAGCCCGCTTTGACTGTCACGGCATCCTCTGCATGGTACGTGCAGTCGGTTTCTCCATCTCTCGTCTCACTGAAAACTCGATAAAACTATATATATAGGCCTGGGAAGGGATTCATATAATAGGCCCGAAGGCAACTTGTGGTGGATCTTGTTTTGAAATCATCCTCGAGGGATCTCATCCTCGAGGGGTTATTAATCCGGAAAATATTCGGTTAAATGACCCGAGTTAAGTGGGATCCAATAAAACACCACTTAACCCGTCCTGCAAATAATAACATAAACATACAATAGAAAAGCGTAAAACAAGACGAGTCCTAAACGGACCTGGTAGAAGCTCCAAGCGTGTCATCGCGCCTAGGCGGCGAGCTCCTACTCCGTACCTACACATCAAAACTAAATACTAACGCCCGCTAACTAAATGATGCATCAAACTCAATAACATCACAATCACAATGCAAGCATCCATCAACATAACAATCAGAAAATCATAAAAATTAATTAATCCTAGCTCATCCTATTCATACTAATTTTATTACGTGTCTGTAACTTATGTCGTGGTCACTTATCATGCTCTGACCTGATCTACTTCATTAGATCGCTTACTCTTCACTCACACTTAATCTCATCATGCAACTCATCGTTTCATCCATCATTAAACATTAATCACATCACTAATCATAAATATGAAAATAATTCTACCCATCCTATTCCTACCAATTTTATTGTATTTTTCCTAAGTTACATTACTCGATTATCATGCTCAATTTACTTACTTCATTAAATCACTTA
This sequence comes from Piper betle, assembly GCA_033002965.1. Taxonomy (NCBI): domain Eukaryota; kingdom Viridiplantae; phylum Streptophyta; class Magnoliopsida; order Piperales; family Piperaceae; genus Piper; species Piper betle. Next base: position 13,257 of record JAURVB010007265.1, read on the forward strand.
ACCTCCATAAACTATCAATCACATCATGTAACTTATAACTTCATCACTTATCCTCCATTCACTATCAATCACATCATAAACCAAT
>JAURVB010007267.1:0-12920 GCA_033002965.1 Piper betle
AATGGGTAAGTGATACGGTTCACTTTACCATTTCACTTAACCTCTTAAACGGGTACATGGTATGGTTCAGTTAAATGGTTAGATGGTATGGTTTACTTAACCGGGTAAAAATACTTAACCGGTTAACTAATACTTTCCACTTGACCGGGTAATTGATAATTAACCGGGTAGCGGGTAAATAATTTAAATAAATTCATGGATACCAATGTTCGATCCCACCGCGTCGAATATATATATATATATATATATATATATATATATATATATACGTATATATATATATAATTACGCGGTGGGATCGAACATTGGTATCCATGAATTTATTTAAATTATTTACCCGCTACCCGGTTAATTATCAATTACCCGGTCAAGTGGAAAGTATTAGTTAACCGGTTAAGTATTTTTACCCGGTTAAGTAAACCATACCATCTAACCATTTAACTGAACCATACCATGTACCCGTTTAAGAGGTTAAGTGATACGGTCAAGTGAACCGTATCTCAACTTAACCTCAAATTGGGTACATGGTATGGTTCAGTTAAATGGTTAGATGGTATGGTTTACTTAACCGGGTAAAAATACTTAACCGGTTAACTAATACTTTCCACCTGACCGGGTAATTGATAATTAACCGGGTAGCGGGTAAATAATTTAAATAAATTCATGGATACCAATGTTCGATCCCACCGCGATGAATATATATATATATATATTATATATATTTATTTATTTATTTATTTTTTCCAGGTCTTTACAGTTTAGGTTTTTCCTACCGAGGTCATTGCATTTCAATCTCCATAGTTTGCAGTGAACCTAGAAGTTAGTCCAGCGAGATGATTTGAGCATGCATGGTCAGCCCAGCTAGACAATTCAAGTATGTATGGTCAGTGTAGACAGATGATTCTAGCATGTATGGCATGTTTTGCCAGATGATTCGAACACATGTAGTATGTGCACCCAGATTGGTAAAGAGCTAGTGAGCTTTGTCAGCATTTAGAGTTCTAGCTACATGTTGGTACTTTTGGACCATAAGCGGCTAGCTTTTGACAGAGAGCTACCAGCGTGCCAACCAGATGACACCTTCAGCTGAGTCCTCTGATCGCAGTTGATGTGAGAAATTCCGACGAAGAAATTTTTATAAAGAGGAGAGATTGTAAAACCCCAACTTTGGGTAAGGGTTTCACCCACATGTAGTTGGCTGGTTCAGATTAGTATCAAGTCAATTCGAGGGAGCTCGAGTCAAACCAAATTTCAAAAAATGAGTATGGGGCCCAGATGGCCATATGAGTATGTTATGGAGGCTGACTATGCCCGACATGAATATGATAGTTTCAGTTATGATACTGTATATAATTAGTTATTAGTGTATAGACAAGGTATACATATGAGTTTTATGAGTTAGCCAGGATTTTAGGCTTAGATCTAGGTCGTTGCAGCATTTAGTATCCATTTGGGATTTTTAGGGTATCTCATTTACATGCATCTTAGGGATTTCGGATCACTAGTTTGTGCCCCTGTGGGCCTAGCTATAAGCTTTCTATCCATATGTATAGTGCATATACCCATAGGTCAGCACCACTAGCCCATGAGTTTGTCAGACATCCAAATCATGCCACATGGCAAGATCTGAGCTGTCCACTCAGCTTTATCTTCACCCCTTTGATTTTCAATGACTTAGCCATGACTTTACATGATTTTCACCTCAACACCGCCACAACTTCGACTTGCTAAAGATGTGTTCTCTGCCCTGGCCCTGGCCACTGGATTGGTACAACTGTGACCACCCTCGAGGCCGGCTATCAGTTCATACCCACTATCGCCACCGGAGCCGCCGCAATTGATGCCGGCAAAAGTGTTTTTAGGAGTCATTTTCGCCACCATCGCCACCATTTTGGACCATTTTTGGTGCCGACGAGTGTCCTCGGGCGAAGCTGACCACCCCGACCTCTTCCCCTCACTAAGATCTACAGTTTGGGACCGACACCAACCTCCGTCGTGGTCACGATTGCTGCTGGCGACACGTACTTGCACGGAGGAGTTTTTGGTCGTTTCCGGCTCGTTTTCCGGCCAGCCACCGACCGAAGACTGCCGACCGTCAGCCCAAATAGGTTCATCTCGTCAAGGCCGACATTTTGAGACCACCCAGAGCCACCACTCAACGCCGATGGCGACGCACCGTACCCTTTGCCGATCCGCCCCCTTTCTTGCTGTTTTTCGACCAGCGAATTCCCCGACTCTACAGATCGTCACCACACCACCTCTACCATGACACCCCCTATCAATCTTGACCGGTGGCGACCCCATCCCACCGCCATTGGCATTTTTTCACGTCGACCACCGCCACCCTTGTCCAGCCCGTTTACCCATAATCGCGCCCATTTGCCTTGATGGCATTCACTCTGCCATGATCGCGTTCGCTGGGCTGAGCCCATGTTTCGTGTCCATCAATCCAGTTCATGTCCACCTAGTCAACCCAGACAATTTCCCAATTAACCCAAACTGAGTTGGTTCAACCCATTCAACTCGGTCTGGTTCAGCTTGGTTCGGTCCGGTTTAGCTCATGTTTAGAACCGTTTTCGTACATTCTTGCACTGTTCTTGGTAATTCGACAACTTCTATATTAGTTTAGATACACATTAACATGATTTACCATGTTTGGATGTTATGATTACTTTTGTTTATTTATTATTTTATTTATTTATTTATTATTATCATTATTTAGTTCTTATTATTTATGTATTTATTGATTATAATGCATGTTTATACGATTACTTATTATTATTACTGGGATATTTACTTATTAATATTAATCTTATTTATGTTTATTAAATTATTTTTATATATTTATTTATTTATTTATCTATTTGCTTGTTCACGTGTAAGTGATTATTTATTTTTATTTTATTATGTATTCTTGTATTATATAACTATGATATTATTAATATTCATGATTAATGAGTATTAACTATTTATTCATTTATTTATTGAATTATTATATATCTATTTGTTTATTTGTTTATATATTTACTAACACGAGTATACAGCTGATATTTAATCGTGTTTACCCATGTATTTATATAGTGTAATTATTTATTATTTTATGATTAGATTATTATTTATGTTCATGTTTGTGTATTTATTATTTAGCTAATTATCTATGAGTGCGTTTCTGTTTATTTATTTATTTATTATTTTTTATTATTATGTCTCAATTTGTGTGCCACATGTTTGAGTTATAGTTTGTTAGTATTGTTTTCTTTATTATGATGTATTGATATGTTAGTATTTTACTCAGTAGTGGGTTCCAATGTAGGTTTCGGAGTCCGAGCTCACTGTAGATATGCAGATACGCTTGGATCTTGGAGTACAGATCCGTACGACTCTCCCTCTCTGCTTGACTGCTTGCGTGTCGAGTTTAATCGTGTTTTATACGTAGGACGGCATCATCGGCGTTTTATTGCATCCATTCAATGTCGGGCTATTTAGCTGTGTTTTACACACATGTTTAATAAAACTACAAGGATGAGATCCTTTTGGTTTTGAACTGAAGCTCGAGAAATGTATGATACAAGACATTTCCCTAAGCCTTTTATATAAATATGCCGCATTTTTACAGATTTCACAAATAAGATAATAAGTGGTACGGAGATTTTCCTAGAGAAGGACTGATGTAGTAACATGCAAAAGGTGGGCAAGTGCTACAATGTGGTTGCCAAAGTTCTAGGTGCTCCCAGTCAACATATAACTCAACCTTAAATAACTGAGCTTGTGGGCAGTCATAAGTCACTAAATCTCTCACTCGGCAAAAGGAAAGACGTGTCTTTGAGCTTATCATGACATACTAGTGAGATCTATGCTAGCATCTACTAAAATCTTGATCTCATATCCATCTCATAATTTCTAGTACTCAGTAACATCCATTGCTCATGTCTGAGTGAGTAAAAATCAGAAATACTAAGAAAATACCAAATGAAATGCATGTCGGCTTGGCTAAGGACATCTCCACACACTTGGTTCAAATCAAAAGTCTTCCATCTCAATCAACGAAGACATGGCTCTAATACTAACTTGTATGTGAGATCCCTCAACTTAGTCCCATATCTAACACCTACTGGGAGAAGATCATGTTTATAAGTGAAAATGGAGTATAGATCTTTAACTTGGGTTAACCATTTTAAAGAAAAACTTAGGCCCATTACGTTGCACCTTGGGCCGGGTCGTTAGAGGTGGTATCAGAGCACGGTTTCCCACAAGCTCACATTTTATGACTCAAGTACCTTGTTGAAAAGTCTAGTAATTATATTTTTCCACTGTGTTATGTTATTAATTAACAAAGTTCTTCGCTAATATACCTAAGTCAAAACTGAAACAAGAATGTATAAATGAACCATGATGGTTCGATGTTTCAGATGGCAGGCACTCGTAGACACACTACCCGATCTACCCCATCAAGTCTGCACACAGAGAATGTATTGCCTAGTCCTAACTGCCATATAGGGACTATCACAGGCTTCAGAAAATACAAATTTTGTGATTCAGAATATTGTTCAGCGGCTACCGGGAGTGGTAACAGGGAATGGAGCCTCAAACTCAGCAGCGGATCCCAGAATCACCCTGGATGGTGGTTAGGGAAGTGCCCAAGGGCAGGCAGGGTTAGCTGACCATAGCAGCGAGGGAGCTACCAAACCCAGTGCTGCCGGTATCTGACAAGTGCTGCCACCAGCTGTTGAGGACAGTGATCGCTACACTGTGGAAAAGTTCTGGAAGAATGGAATTGAGGTATTCATTGGAGGGACTGATCCAATGAAGGACAAAAGCTGGATAGACATTACTGAAAAAGCTTTTAGGGCTCTATCTGTGCCACACCGCCACCAAGTGAGGTTGGCAACATGCATACTTCAGGAGGAAGCATCTTACTGGTGGAAATCCATGGAGAACACTACATTCCATCGACGTGAGATTTCTTCCATCACGTGGTCAGAGTCTGTGGCCTTTTTCAGTGGACAATATTTTCCAGAGCCCATTGTCCAAAAGAAATCATTAGAGTTTGCCAACCTAGCTCAAAAGGATGATTCGGTCCGGGAATATGCCAAGAAATTCTTGCAGTTGGAACACTTTGCATCTGGGATTCTGGCATCAGACAAGGCTAGGGCAGATAAATTCTTCGGGGGGTTGACACCTGAATTGAGGAGTAGGGTTGCTACGGCGTCAAGGGGCACTATAACCGAGGTGATCGATGCAGCCACGACTCATGAGTTGGTATTTGAGCAAGATTGTTCACATAAACAGGGGAAGACTACCACGCAACACAAGCGTGCCAACCATGGGGGTAGCTCAAATGGGTCCGCAAAACAACAGCAGTAGAACTACCAAGGTAACGTAGATGGAAACCTCAAAAGGAAGTTTGAGGAGATTCTGTATAGACAATGTAAAAATTGCACCAAGATGCATTCCAGGTAATGCAACGAGCCCCGTCGGTGGTACAATTGCGGCAGGAAGGGATACATGATAAAAGACTGTCGTCATCCTCCGAAGCAACAACAGGAGCAGCTTGAGATCCCGAAGATATAATTAATCATGCTTATCATCTTGCTGTTATAATATTTCAGGGACGAAATATCTCTAAGTTGGGGAGATTGTAAAACCCATGATTTTTATTACAAGACTCCAACCTAAATAATGTGAAATAAATATCGATGAACCAATATGGTTGGTTATCAAGTCGACCGGTCATGGTTTGACTTAAGGTCACCTAGAAAATGCCTATTCATGAATAGATGGTGGGGTGTGAGAATTTAATGAAGGGGCTCGTTGAACCTAGGAAATACCTATGGATGATGGGGTATGAGTATTTAATGGAGGGAATGGTTGAAGTGTATATATATGCAGGAGGAGGGGAACATTGAGGGGGAAAAAACTTTTCCTAGCCGTCAAATTCTTCTTGCCTCCTCTCCGTCCCAGGTGACCTCCCTTTTCTGCGTGAGTATTTCGTCCCTCATCTTATTTGTTTCCATTAGGATTCTTGCATGCAAGGTTTGTTGGAGACGCCCTGCTAAGTTGCTAGATCCCTAGTGTCTTATGCATGGGGTTCTTTTCGACTTCTTGGTATGAACTGCTGCGAGTCTTTGGGGTCGGTGTAAAACCCGTGACTCGAGTCAGGGTTTTACGTTACCCAACCAGTCGGTTCGACCGTTGGTTCGAGTCGAGTCAGTTTCATGAACCGCGTGCTGAGTCGAGACCAGCCGTGAGTTATGAGCGATGAGAGTCAGGTGTACCTGAATATATGATGATAACGTCGAGAAGATGGTGAGATATGAGTTATCTGAATATATGAAAGTATGCAGTATTTTTTTCTTTTTATATGTTTGATCGTAGAAATAATTTTAGGCCGAATAACGCGTTAGGACGCGTTGGATTATATTCGGGTGGGTTATTAGTTATAGAGCATGTCATTTGGATGTTGTTGTGTTTGTTTTGATTTTATGGAATTTTTCCACATTTTTCTAGATTTTTTTAGAATTTATTACGAACTAGATATTATTTTGACTCGATTAGGAATCGAGTCAATACTTATTTACGAAACTGCCATTGAGGGCATTTTTCTACCTCCCAACCCTTCTCCACCCAAACCCTCGCCGACCCTCATGCTCGTCGCCACCGCCGACGTCGTACACCCGCCAATCAACGCAGCCCCGCCCCGCCGTGCCGTCGCCGTGCCGCCACGACCCAGCCCGGCCACCGTCTCGCCGCCACGATGCAAGAATCGCCCCACGTAACCACCTCGGCCGCCACCACTTCGAGCCGGATTCCGCCGCCGTCTGGGCCGCGCCGCTGCCACTGTTCCCCCGACGTTTCCCCCACCATCCCGACCGCCGTCGAGGCCGGCCACAGCCCTGATCGGAGCACGCCGCCACCACCGCCCATTTTTGACACTGCCGTCGACGGCCATCGCCGCCTTGGCTGCCTTGTTTGACACCACCATCGGACCAAGCTCGTCGAGCTGGTGCCGATAGACCCCCTGATTGCCACGTCCCGAATCATCGCCGGAAAACCGCCGAATCCGCCAGAAAAATGCGACACTCGCCAGAAAACCGCCAGAACAGCTGGAAAATTGGATTCGTGGGAAATTCGCTGGAAAATTGGACTGTAAAGACCCGGAAAAAAAAAATTTTTAGCTGGTTAAGTATGAATTACCCAGTTAAATTGAAAAGTAATTTCTAATCGGACGATTCTAGTTGAATCAGTCGAGTCGAACACATTAATTAAGTGAACCATACCATTTAAGAGGTTGAGTGAAAAGGTTAAGTGAACCGTGTTAATTACCCAATTACCCGGTTAAAGGAATTATGATGAAAGGGTGCTTCCACAAACCCTAGCCGTCATTTATTCTTTAAAAAGGAGAAGGGGTCGTTGAACCTAGGAAATACCAATGGATGATGGGGTGTGAGAATTTAATGAAGGGGTCGTTGAACCTAGGAAATACCAATGGATGATGGGGTGTGAGAATTTAATGAAGGGGTCATTGAACCTAGGAAATACCAATGGATGATGGGGTATGAGAATTTAATGGAGGGAATGGTTGAAGTGTATATATATGCAGGAGGAGGGAGTATTTCATCCCTCATCTCCGTCCCAGGCGACCTCCCCATTACTGTGTGAGTATTTCATCCCTCATCTCCGTCCCAGGCGACCTCCCCATTACTGTATTAGGGTTCACGGATCACAGTCAGACGTAATCACAAATCAGGTACGTATAATAGGTAGAACATCGTATTTTCCTTGTTGGTAGCCTAGGTCGGCCTGAGCCCAGATTCGACCACCATGCACGAAGTGCAACCGGGGTTAATGAATTGACTCAGTCCGACACTGGGTCGTGTTATGTGTGTGAATCATGTAATGCATCGATATTGTTTTGGAGTAGTGATAGCCGCCCCATAAAAAGGCTACGGCCGGGGTGAGTGAGGCACAGCGATTCCTCCATCGCACTAGAGTGCAGTGATTGCCGCCCCATAAAAAGGCTACGGCCGGGGTGTGTGAGGCACTGGCACTGAGTGCAGTGATAGCCGCCCCATAAAAAGGCTACGGCCGGGGTGTGTGAGGCACTGGCACTAGAGTTGGCAGTGAGAGCTTCCCCACAAACGGGGCATAGCGATCACCTGAGTGCAGTGATAGCCGCTCCACAAAAAGGCTACGGCCGGGGTGTGCAAGGCATTGGCACTGGAGTGCAGTGATAGCCTCCCCATAAAAAGGCTACGGCCGGGGTGTGCGAGGCACTGGCACTAGAATTGGTAGTGAGAGCTTCCCCACAAACGGGGCATAGCAATCACCCGAGTGCAGTGATAGCTACCCCACAAAAAGGCTACGGCCGGGGTGTGCGAGGCACTGGCACTGGAGACGGTAGTGGTAGCCTCCCCATAAAAAGGCTACGGCCGGGGTGTGCGGATCACAGCGGACACCTCCTCCGCATTGTTTTGGAGTATAGCGGAATCGCTCCACCGCATATTAAAATAAACATAAGGAAATAGTGGAATGTACTTGTTTTGTTTTATCTATTATACTACTTAGTGTTGTAATCACTAATGCGGAATTGCCTCCGCAGGTGTGCAGATACAAGATTAGGTGATTGACATCCAGAGTATGGAGCAAAATAAATATGAGGACTCCTTTTCTTTTAAATTGAGAAATAAGTGTGGCTGCTGGGAAACGGTCCAAGACTGTGGGATGTTTATGTATGTTATTATTTATAAAAAATGTTTGACATAATTACTTACTTTTGAGTAACAACTAGCCAGTTAGGCCCACAATATCGTGAAAAATGGCGGGTCGTTACACGACTTCGGACGCCGCTAGGTGCCGAATTCGAGTTCGAGTTACAAAACGGAAACCCTAGCCGTCGCCGATTTTCGACTACGCGAGGTATAATTTATTTTACTTTAATTATTTGAAAATGTTAATTATTAGAATTGCATGGCAGGATTTGTGTGTGTGGTATAATATAATATATATATATAAATGTAGATTTGATTAAGGATAAAATATGAAATTTGTTTGATTGAGTGGTGTTAAAAAATGGAGACTAAGAAACTAATTAGGGTAACTAGGTAATGATCATGATCTAATACAAACTAGCCTAAGTAGACTTGCTAGAATTGATATAGGTTAATATGTGTTGATTGATGAGTGATTGTGTTGATTGTGTGTGCATGCTATAGGATGTGTGATTCATCATGCGGGCGTTAGTTTTTAGCTTGATTGTGTAGGTACGGTGTAGGAGCTCGCCGCCTAGGCGCGTGGACCCGTTTGGAGCTTCTACCAGGTCCGTTTAGGACTCGTTCTCTATTTTATGCTATTCTATTGTGTATTTGGTTTATCATGTGCAGGACGAGTTAAGTGGCGTTTTATCGAATCCCACTTAACTCGGGCCATTTAGCCAACGATATTTCGGATTAATAACCCTCAAGGATGAGATCCCTCGAGTTTGTTTTCGAACTTCAGATCCAGCTCACGATGCCTTCGGGCCTATTGTGTAAATCCCAAACCAGACCTTTATATATGTATAGTTTTCGCGTTTTCAGTGAGAGATTGAATGAGGGAAATCCGACTACCCTGCTACGCGAGCGGGCATGTGTGTGTCGATAGTGGGCTCTGGAATGGTGTGCGGGCCGTTTCATACCCGAGGGATCCTGACAACTCCACCTTTGAGTTCCTCACATCCGGAGAAGTGTGGAGGTTCACGGGTACTGCATTGCAGCGCATGTCTAGACTTGTGGTTTCAAAGGGTACTGAAGGCGACTGCCTAAGAGTACTCGGCCTTCCTGCTCAAGGCCAGGAGTAATATGGAAGGTGCAGAGGGTGGAAAGGAATGAGATTTGACGCGAAAAGCAATAGAGAAATGGCCGAGGCATCAGAATGTGAAAGATAGGGGGACGCTGTCGACCCGAGGGCGATGGCTCCCGTATGTGCCCTGATGAGAGTTCTTGAGGAAGTATATGGTTTTCATTCAACAATATATTAGTTATTTTCTAGGCCGGTAACACTCGTACTGAAGGGTTTTTCTATATATATGTTGGTGAGAAATATGATGGATGAAAGTTGTCGGGACTGCAAATGTAACGACCCAGCCCAAAGTGCAACGTAATGGGCGTAAGTCATTTCTTTAAAATGGGTACCCCGAAAGTTAAAGATCTCTAGTCCATCTCACTTATAAACAGGATCTTCTCCCAGTAGGTATTAGAGTGTGGGACTAAGTTGAGGGATCTCCAATCCACCCACCTTAGGGAATTTTGTCCCCGAAATGCCTATTTTTAGCCTGTTGCTAGCCCCAGCCCATGACCTTTCTGGCCCGTTACCGGCAGTGTGAGCCAACGCTTCTAATCCAGCCCACCATCTAACACGGAACCAACTCGGCTCTGATACCATTGTAACGACCCAGCCAAGTGTAACGTAATGGGCTAAGTCATTTCTTAAAATGGGCACTCCGAAAGTTAAAGATCTCTAGTCCATTCCCACTTATAAACCAGGATCTTCTGCCAGTAGGTATTAGATGCGGGACTAAGTTGGGCTCTGGGTGTATAATTGGTATCAGAGCCGACCTGGTTCCCGTGTTAGATGGTGGGCTGGATTAGAAACGTTGGCTAGGCTGCCGGTCACGAGCCGAAGGTCGTGTGCTGGGGCTAGCAACGGGCCAAGAATAGGCATTTCGGGGACGAAATTCCTAAGGTGGGTGGTTGTGAATCCTCAACTTAGTCCCACATCTAATACCTACTAGGAGAAGATCCTGTTTATAAGTGGGAATGAACTATAGATCTTAACTTTCAGAGGTACCCATTTTAAAGAATGACTTAACTGATTACGTTGCACCTTTGGGCTGAGTCGTACAGCAGAGGAGCAGCACGGAACCGCGCACACATGTACCTGCCGCGTGTAATCTATAATGACGGTGTGTTATTACTACGTGATTGATAATTTTGATGTGTTTGTTTAGATAAATTGCTTGATATGAAATGAATGGATAAATATGAATGAGTAGGGAGCCTTGGAGTTCAGACTCGGCTCAGGTAAAAACGAATGAGATAATGGTTGAATGTCAGGGTAGATTATTATGTGTTACCGTATTTTTATAAAATAGTATATATTTTCTTTTGGTTTCTCATTTATTATTTTGTCTTGTCTTTGCTTGTACATCATAGCATGCATGTAGGACTACGTTAGAACCCACGCATCCCATCCATGCATTTCATGTTTGCATCTCCATCTTGAGACACCGAGGGCAGATCCGGGTCGGCTTAACCGAACCCAGTAGATTAGCGAACGGTTCGGTCACCGGTGACATTTCCGGGCCGGTTCACGGGTGAGCCGAAATGGGGTGTTACAATAATGGTATCCGAGCTAACCCTTGGTTGATTAAGATGGTAGATGCATTACAGGTTACATGTGTGCCGAAGCTGCTCCGAGCTGTGCCGACAGGTATTTTTCTGTCTTAATGTTTTTGGGTTGCAGATTTTCTTACGAGTTGTTGGTGTGATAGGGTGATCAGATCAGGTCAGGAATTTGTAGCAAGATGGTGACCAGACCCGCCAGACACAGATCAGGACTCCATCGCCTCCAGTAGCCAGACAGGACAGTCCTAGCCCTGTTCACAGTGACGCCGCCTCCAGTCAACCTAGGCTGCCATGCCACCAGTAGAGGTCAGTGTGCCAGTTTCGGCTAGCCGGCATGGTGAGAGCCATCATCGAGACAGTCGCCGCGATCGAGATAGTCGCCGGGACCTAGATAGTCGCAAGGACCGAGACAGTGGTCGTGACAGTTACCGCACCAGAAGTAGTCGACAGGAGATAGACGTAGCGATTGCCAGGTTGGTGGAAGCTCAGATACAAATGCGCAAGAAAAGAGGAATTCAGGAGAGAGCTCAGTCAGATAGCTCTTTTGTGGCCAGAACTGAGAAGAGACCAGCAGTAGGTGAAGAGGCACGGGGAGAGCCGGCAGTTTCCACAGACCCTCTGCCGCCGCCTCCTCCTCCACCACCACTGCAACAAATGACTACTCCAACGACAGCCCCCTTATTTGCCGCACTTCAGGCGGGGATGAGACCGGACATCAGTGGAACCGCAGCAGTAGGTAGCGGGCAGACTGCAAGCGGAAGTGGAGCTACAAGATTTGATGGTATACCAGCAAGTACGGGACCACAATTTCTCGACATGAGCAAGGAGAAGGATCGAACAAATCAGTGGATACGAGGAGATTGGAACTGTGGCAGTATGAAAAGTACGTGAAGAATGGTGGACGACCTTTCTTTGGAAAGTTGGATGCAAAAGAGGCATTCTTGTGGATATCGTTAGCTACAGGAGTGTTTGACACTATGGCATGCCCCATGGAGCACCGAGTGCGCATCATCACAGGAGCATTCCAGGATCGAAGCCAGGATATGGTGGAGTTCGGTCCAGAATTCTGTATTCGCCCATCGTCAGCCCCAGGACATCACATGGGAGGAATTTAGGGCGGAATTCGATGGAGAGTATTTCCCGCCAAAGGTCAGGAAAAGAAAGGAACGAGAATTCCAGACTCTAAGGCAGGGACCCCATGACGGTGGTACAATACAAGACTAGGTTTAGAGCTCTAGAGAGATTTGCACCAGACTTGGTGTCCACCGAAGAAAGAAGGATAGAGCGTTTTACAAAGACCTCCCATCACGAGATCAGGATGGCCTATTTGGATAGAAAGTTCGCTACTTTCGGTGATGTTGTGAGAGCTGCAAGCGAGGCAGAACGAGTTATAGTTACTAGACCTCGCCGGGAATTTGACGAGAAGCAGCAATACCCTAGACCGTATCAGCCGGAGCAAGGAGCACAACAGAGACGTCGAACAGATGCTTGTTATAGATGCGATCAGCCAGGACATAGAGCTGTGGGGGTGCGAAGGTG
>JAURVB010007268.1:0-84595 GCA_033002965.1 Piper betle
ACGCCGAGATTGGATCCGCACGAGTTAGGTTCGGGTTAGCCGACCTAACCGGGGCCTGTAACATGCCGGTTTGGTTCACGAGTGTGAACCGGATTTGGGGTGTTACAAGATCTATGTCATAGCAGTGTTTAGTATCAGTTTGAGATTTTTATAGTATCTCATTTACTTGCATCTTAGGGATTTCGAAAAGCCAGATTACCCTGTGGGTACAACTTGATTTGAGTCACAGATTTTTACCCGATTGAGTTTAGAGTTTCAAAGCCTATTTAGCCTTCCTGCCTCGATTTTCACTTATAGAGTCACTTTTAGGCCTTAATTCAGTTTCGATTTTGGACGATTTCGATTAGAGCTTTTCGTGTGTGTGTGTGTGTTATATATATATTGCATATACCCTACATAGACCCCACTAGGCCCACGAGTTACCATGTGTTTAGATTGTGCCACGTGGTAAAATCTAGACGGTCCATGTCAGTCCTAGCATTGGCCAACCAATTTTAAGAGATTTCTCAATATTTTTCACCCTTAGCACCGCCGCCACTTCTGCTCACCGTCGATGAGTCTCCGAACCACCCCTGACCACTAGGCCAGTACCACCATGACCGTCTTGCTGTAGATTGTCAATCCACTAATGACGTTGTCACAATTGCTGCTGGCAATGGCTTTTATCCTCCAGTTTTCCATCGTCGCCACCGCCACACTTCTAGCTGATCAGACTACCCAAGCGGCTTCCCGTCGTCGAGACCAAACTTTTAAGACCACCCACAACCCCTGCCGTGGCCGCGATAATCGTCGGCGATGTCGCCATACCCGACAGTGATTTCGTCCATTTCCGACTACTTTTGGGCCAACCGGCAACTGGGCTCCATTAATCACTACCTCCATCACCTCTGCCACGACGTCCTCTATCGATTGCGACCATCGACAACCTTTTCAGCAACGGGTACCCTAACCCATTTGCCCACATTAGTGTCCGCCAGTTCGAGTACTATTCACCTTCCCGCCAACCTGCCTGCTTGCCCTTGTCCATACCCATGTCCGTCTAGCCAATCCAACCCATTTTCGAGTTAACCGTAAGCGAGTTAAATCGGCCCGACTTGGTCTAGTTCAACCCAGTTGACTTGATTCACCGTTTTCGGCTATTTTTTGAGATTTCGATAATTCGAGAATCCCTCCTTTAGTTTAGATGCATATTTACACTATTTAATATATTTTGACATTATGAGTATTTTTCTTTGTGTATTATTTATTTATTTATTTATTTATTTATTTATTTATTTATTATTGTTTATTTCTTTTCATTGATATATTTACCATGCATGATGAGTACTTATGTGATTTTTTATTATTATAAATGATATATTTACTTATTAATATTAGTCTTATTCATGTTTTCTAAATTGTATTTATTTATTTATTTGTTCATTGCATGTACGTTATTATTTATTTGTATTTAATTATGTATTCTTGTATTGGATAACTATGATATTATTATTATTCATGATTAATTAATATTAACTATTTATTTATATATTTATGCTTTAGCAAATTATTATGTATTTATTTATTTAATTATTTATATACTTATTAACACGAGTATATGTGTTATTTACTAGTGTTTAGCTGTGTATTTATATAGTATAATTAAAATATTATTTTATGATTAGAGTATTATTTATTTTCATGTATTTATTATTTATTTATTTATCCATGAGTTTATTTATTTATTAGTCATTTTTTTTATCATATCTCAATTTGTTTGCTGGATGTTTAGTATTAGGTTTGTTTAGCACTATCTTTTATTGTGATGTTATTAATGATGTGAATACACACCATGAGCATGCATCATATAGAAGTATCAATATTTTACTTAGCAGTGGATTTCGATGAGGTTTCAAAGTCCAAGCTCATCGTAAATGAGACGCTAAGCTTAGAGCTTGGACCACAATTCCGTTGGGACTCTTCTCATCTTTATCACTTAAATCTATCATGGATTTGATTCTCAGGTCGCAATACATGTTAAATGTTTGTTTCATTGGGTCCCACTTAATACGAGCTATTTTGACGTATTTTACTTGTGAGATTAAGAATACTCGAGGATGAAATCCCTTGAGTTGTTTTCAAATTAAGATCTACTGTAAATTGCCTTCTAGCATATTTTATAAATCCCTTTTTCAGGCCTATTTATGATTTTATCGAGTTTTCAATGAGACAAGAAATAGAAAAATCGACCAGCACGTACTATGAGTGGGTGCATGTGCCAGTCACAATGGAATAAGAGGGTTGTTCCATTCTCGAGGGATTTTGATAACTCCGCATTTTAAGCTTTTTCACACCCGAAGAAGCGTGTTAGTTTACCAGTACTGTGTAACATAGTGCACGTTTGGACTTATGGTTAAAAGGATATTGAATTCAATTGCCTAAGAATACTCAACCAATGTGCTCTTAGAAAGTGTTACATGGAGGTTTGGAGAAGACTTAGGTTATGTGTTATTTTCATAAAGTAGGATCAGTTATTGCTGAGAGTGGCATAGCACTAGTTAAGTTTGGGATGTTGTCGAGTCCGCATCTTGGTGGCTCCTTAATAGATGCCCTTTGAGAATTCACAAGGAGAATAAGTACATTTTTTTCTTTTCTCCTGGAATATCAGATTCCACTTGTAATTTTATATTAGTTATTTTTTGGACGAGGAATAATCATTTGTGACGTTTTTTATATTATACATGTAGCTTTTTCATTCCTTAGTCAGCTTTGGTGGAAGGACAGATAAATTTTATATATACTTGAGTCTAGTGCAGTTATTTTCTTTCGTACTTTTATTTATACGTGGTGTGTTTTTCAAAATATTTAGTAATATTTTCCATTCTTGAGATGCCAAAAGAATTGTTTTGGTCTATACTATTGATCAAGTTTTACAAATTAACAACTTTAGACATGATTCAACTCGATCGTAATATTTCTGATTTGGTTCTTAAGTGAACTGAAATTAGGTTGTTATAATATTAAGGAAAATTAATTATGATTCTCTTGAACTCTTGAAAGGTTTAAGTGCTATCCACCGGCTCACTAGGGTTCTCTCTTGCAGCTAGCTTTAAGCCGATCAGTTCTTTTATTAATAAAAGGACAATCAAAAGTTGGTTTGATTAAACGTAATAATTCAATCAATCAAAATACAATAAAAATAAAGAATATATGTAAATCAAACAAATTATCTTTAAAATTGGAGTCTACTTTAATAAATCATATCATTACAGTTTATATCATTATTATTCAAGAGTTTATCTACAAAATAGGCCACACATGGTATGACATCTTACATAGTTTTTTCTAATGTCCTATATTAATTTCCACACAAAAAAAATTGTAGCACCATGCTCAAGTGACTAGTTCCGGGTTTATAATGATTATTTATGTATATTACTATCCAAATATACTTTTATTAATAAAAGAGAACTTAAAATCTTGCTCTAATGCAAAGTAGGAAATTCGACCAATCAAAATACAACAAAGATAAAAGTAGATAAATCAAATTATTATAATCTATCTTCTTATTTAATTAGAGTCTATGTTTAAAAATCGGAGTCATATCTCTTTAATCTATATATAAGAATTTCTTTGCAAAATTAAAATATCTTCTCACTATTTAGAATATATCTTCAAAAATTAGAGTCTATCACATTATTTCATACGAATTATCTACAAAAAAATTTATCTATGAAATAAGTTGTGCATGCCACAACATCTTGCCTAGTTTTAGTATAATGACACAAAATTAATAATAATCCACCCTCAAATTAGTTCAGAAGTTATTACGTGTGGCTATGGGCGTCACCAATTAAATTTTTGAGCATAAGTGCTCTCATTTTACAAATCATATCCATATATTGAATTTGGTATTATAAAATGAGCTTTTTGTGAAAAAATAAAATATTTTCATGAATACAATTAAGGTGTAAAGTTTTACATAAAGAGATCTATTCAATGATAAGAGACAGGGAGGGGGGGGAGGCAAACGGTGGTTGTATTGCTAAAAAAATCGAATCTTGGGTCAACAAACAATGATTTGATTATTGATAAAGAAATAGAGTTATTATTATTAGTTTAGTTTTCCACCTTAATGATAGAAAAAAAGGATTGATCAAATTCTGTTAAATATGATTATAGTGATCATTTATCAAAGAATGACTCTGGTTATCAAATGATTGAACAATCGAGATCAATTTTCTTACGATACTTAGTTAATGTTCATAAAACGTATCTAATGAATTATGAGTTGAATAGATCATATAACACCCTGAATCCGGTTCACCTAAGAACTAGATTAGAATTATTACGATCGAGTCATGTCACGTCTAAATTGATCAATTTGAAAGACTCAAACGAGAAATAGAACAAAACAACTTTCTTGTCATCTTGAGAAAGGAGGACATCACTAAATGTGCAACTAAAACTCAATAGGAAAGGATAAATAATTAAATAGATTAAAGTAATTGCTGAAGTTGAAATTTGATGTCTCATCGTGAGATCGATATCAAGTATGAACTGCTAATACATGAGCTGATTAAAGTATATATGACAATTCATCAAACAAAATATACACAAACATACATCAAATATGGATGAAAGAACAAAAGAAACAATGGCGCGCTTAGCACAAGTGTGTTCATCAACTATCTATCCTTCTACCAAAGTCGACCCAACATATAAAAACACAAGATCTACATATATAATAGGAAAACTGTTAGCAACGAGTGTCGCTGACCCAGAAAATAACTAATACAAACGGGCAAGTAGAATATGAATTCCACGTGAAGGAAAATCAATATATAACTCCATGAGAACACTCAAAGGGCATCTACTGAGGAGCCATCAACTTGCAGACTAGATAATATTTCGAACTGAACTGGTATTGTCCACTCTCGATGAATGTCTTTCTTAACAATAATTGTTCTCACTCTCAAGAAAAACACATATCCTAAGCCCTCTTCAAACTTTCATATAGCTCTTGACCTAGAGCACAAAAGTCAAATACTCTCAGGTAGTCACGTTTAGTACCCTTTGATACCACAAGTCTACATATTTGTTGTAAACAATAGTACCTGTCTACCTTACCCCTCTCTGCATGTGAGAAAGCTTCAGACGTAGAGATGTTATAATCCCCCGGGAGTGGAACAACCCTTTTACTAATCCAAAGCCTGCTGTGTAAAACCGACGACTCGAGTTAGGGTTTTATATTCAGAACCGGTCGGGTCGACCATTTTTTTTCGAGTTGAGTCAGTTTCAGGACACGTGTACCGAGCCGATGCCAGTCTCGTGTATGAGCCATGAGGGTCATGTGTACCCAAGTATATGATGATAACGTCACGAACACAGTAGAAAGAATGAGTTATCAGAATATATGAGAGTATGCAGTTCATTTTTTTTATTATGATATATAATGGATCGTATAATTAGTTTTAGGCTGCTTACCGCGTTACGGGCATTTTGGGTGGGTTGATAGTTCTAGAGCATATCATTATGATTTTTTGGTGTTGTTTGATTTTATGGGATTTTCCCATATTTTTTAGAATTTTTTTACGACTTAAATATTATTTTGACTCGAGTCGTAGACGAGTTAAGTAATATTTACAACTTTGCCACCACACGCCACCGCGCGCACCCTTCTTTTCTTCCCCAAACCCTCGCCCGACGCCGCCCTTGTGCGCGTGGCCGCCACCACTGTCGGCGCTGCCCGGCTGTTGATCGACGCCGCCCAGCTCGGCGACGACGTTGCCGTGCTGCCCCGACCAGGTCCGGCCCCCGTCAGACCGCCGTGACGCGAGGAAGCCACGCCGCAACGCCGCGCCCGGGTTGCTCTTCCGTCGCCGATTCCACCGCCGATGACCAGGGCCGCCGCGATCGGTCAGTAGCCTCAGCACCCTCAGCCTTCCAGCGACCTTCCCCGATCGGAACGGAGGCCATCGCCGTCGTGGCCGGCCGGATCTAGCGACCCATTGCCGCCGGCTCTGTTTTGCCATTTTTTGGCGAGCCGCCGCCTCCATAGGCCATGCTGATGTCATAGATGAGTCGGGCTCACCGAGCCGGTTCCGAGGGTACCCAACACGACCACTTTCTCGCCAATAAACGCTGCCGGCGATTGTCGCCGGAAAACCACCGGAAGTCGCCGGAAAACCGCCAACAGCTGCCGGAAAACCGAAATTTCTGGAATTCACTGGAATTCACCGGATCTTCCGCAGGGCTCACCCAGTCGAGCCCGATCGATCTTCGAACGCCGATGAGCACCGAATTTGAGTTCCGAGACACGCGACGGAACCCTAACCGTCACCGATTGTCGACAACGTGAGGTATAATTACCTCCGATTGATTTATTTAAAATTGATGATAATTGTTAGCATAGCATGCTAGGGTTGATTAATTATTATGATGAATGTTAAGATTATGAATGAAGTAAACATGTGCATGATGTGATTAACAGGGAATGAAGGTTAAATGAGCTAATGAAGTAAAGTAAATTCGAGTATGATAATCGAGTAATGTAACTTAGGAAAAATACAATAAAATTGGTAGGAATAGGATGAGTTAGAATTATTCTCATATTTATGATTATTTATTGTGATTCATGTTTATTGAGTTTGATGCATCATTTAGTTAGCGGGCGTTAGTATTTAGTTTTGATGTGTAGGTACGGAGTAGGAGCTCGCCGCCTAGGCGTGATGACACACTTGGAGCTTCTACCAGGTCCGTTAGGACTTTTCTCTGATTTTTATGATCTTGTCTATTGTATGTTTGATTTATTGTCTGTAGGACGGGTTAAGTGGCGTTTTATCGGATCCCACTTAACTCGGGCCATTTAACCGAACATTTTCCGGATTAATAACCCCTCGAGGATGAGATCCCTCGAGGTTGATTTCGAAAACAAGATCCACCACAAGTTGCCTTCGGGCCTATTATATAAATCCCTACCCAGCCCTATATATATATGTAGTTTTCGCGTCTTCAGTGAGATGAGAGATGGAGAAATCGACTGCACGTACCACGCAGAGGATGCCGTGACAGTCAAAGCGGGCTCTGGATTAGTGCCAGTGGACTGTTCCATTCCCGAGGGATCCTGACAACTCTGCGTTTGAGTTCCTCACATCCGGAGAACGTGGAGGTTTACGGGTACTGTTTAGTACAGCGCATGTCCGGACTTGTGGTTCAAAGGGTACTAAAGGCGACTGCCTGAGAGTACTCGGCCTTCGTGCTCAAGGCCAGGAGAAATATGGAGGTAAGGAGAGGGCTTAGGATAAAGTTTCACGAGAAGTACTGAAAAGAAGTGCTGAGAGTAGCACAGTACCAGCAGCAGAGTAGTAAGTTCGGGATGCTACCGGGTCTGCAACCCAGTGGCTCCTCAGTAGTGCCCTTCAGAGTGTTCACGTGGAGTATATGATGATTTCTTTCATATGAGAGTTTGCTCTCATAGCCAGTTTGCTATAGTTATTTTCTTTTCGGACCAGTAACGCTTGTTACTGAGGTTTTTCTTATATATATATGTAGGTGATAAGCACGAGATGGATGGGCCGGCCAGGACGGAGGAGCAATAAGGTCTTCTGCACACACACATTGGGTGATTGAATGTTTAATGTTTTGTTATGATGTTATTTTATACACATGCTATGATTAAATGTTTGAGCATGATGATATGATGTGAATGGAATGCTAAGACACGATAACAGAATGCAAAATATGATTAGAGTTGCGCAGCGGAAGCTTAGTGGGTTGAGACCCAAGTTTCAGAATGAATACATTATAAATGAGATTCTGTGTGATTGTTAATGCATGCTGATATATTTATATATACATTATTTTGACAGGGTGGGCCCATAATTGCACTTTTATGAGAGACTCTATCAGTTTTACTTCAGAATTTTCATCGATTTTGCTCGTAATTGTGATGGTGTGAAAATTGGTTGCATGTCATCCATGTAGTATCCTGTTAGGGTTTTATGCATTCACACATGCATATAGCAAGTTGGATCTTCATGATGGATCGTATCTTCATCTTAAGACGTCGAGATTGGATCCGCATGAGTTAGGTTCGGGTTAGCCAACCTAACCGGGGCCTGTAACATGCCGGTTCGGTTCACGAGCGTGAACCGGATTTGGGGTGTTACATGCTGTGAACTGTGTATATGCCTGTTCACGGTATACGCAAGGTCAAGTCCGCAAACTCTCAACTCATTGAAATCCAATGAAAACTATATATAGGCCCAAGAAGTACGCTCAATGGCAACGTGAAGTGAAACTAAGTTCTAAAATAACACTAGGGATCTCATCCTCAAGGGTTATTAATCACAGAAGTAAAATACGTCTAGATGGCTCGTGGTAAGTGGGGTTTGATAAAGCAACCACTTAACAATTCTTATGATCTGGAAATCAAATCTACGATAGAGTAAAGTGATAAAGTTGAAAAGAGTCCTAATAGACCTGAGGTCCAAGCTCCAAGTGTGATGACACATCTACACCGAGCTCAGACTCTAGAACCTACATCAGAACCCCTAATAATTTTATATGATGCATGATCGTAGTGTGTGCTCACATCAACAATAATAACGCTTAAACAATCAACAACATCAAACGAATCAACAAATAAACACTCGACACATAAATTGAGACATGATAAGTAATAAAGAACCAATAAATAAATAATAAATAAATAAACTCATGAATATATAGATGAATGATAAATATGTAAAAATAAATAAAACACTATTAATGAATAAAGGTAATAATATAAATAACAATAAATAAATATGCTACTAAACATGAATAAATATTAGCACATACACGAGTAAGTAAATAAATAAAATAATAAATAAATAAACAGCTAATAGCAATTAATCATGAATAAAACAATATAAGTATCAAACACGTGAATATACAACTAAAAATGAATAAATAATAATATTAGCAAGCAGTAAATAAATAATAACAAGTAAATATAATATAAAAAACATGAATGAAATAAGATAATATAAATATGTTATCAATAATAATAAATAATGATACAAACATGCATTATTACAACAAATATATAAAGAACAAAAAACCAACAATAATAAATAAACTAATAAATAATAAAAAAGAAAAATACTTTTAATGTTAAAATATGTGAAATAATGTAAATATATATCTAAACTAACGTAAGGAGTATCAAAATATCGAAAATGATTGAAGAATGACCAAAAATAGTTTGAAAATGAGTTATTGAGTTAACTGGGCGAGTCAAACCAAATCTGGCCAAGTCAACTCAGTCCAAGCAAAGCTCCTCGGTTGAGCTAAATGGGTAGCTGGGTCACAGACACGAGCACAAACAGACGGACCTAGGTGCAAACAAGGTTGGACGAGTCTGGGTGCACACAAACGGGTCATCGGACAAATGTGGCTCAAATGGGTCGGCGTTGCCCGTTGTCAGAAAGTAGCAACGACAGCACGGTTGGAGCTGCCGCGAGTTAGAAAATTTTGAGGAGGTTGACAATGATAGCATTTGGGGTTACAACCGGTGGTGACTGGCTGGCGGCTGGTTGGAAATTGGTCAAATGAGTGGGGAAAACGCGGTTGGGAATGAGGAGATTACGAACGACAGTTGGCATGGTTGGATCCAATTGATCAACCATGAGGAGGGAAAGGTGTTTGAGTGGTCCCCACGTCTAGAGGTGGCTCGCCGACGCCAAAAAATGCCTCAAAAGGCAGCGACAATGGAGGGATTTGGTAAAAACGCGTTGTGGTCGGTGGCAGGTGGATTTGGGTCGATAGCTGGCCATGAGAGCAACACCATGGCAATGGTTCAGTGGCCAAAGGCTCGTTGCCAGTGGCCCAAAGTCAGCGCTAGAGTTGAAATTGCTCCAAAAATGTGGGAGAAATTCCTAAGAAAATGGGAAGATCCAAAGGCTTACGTAGATGGCTCTGATATTGGCACGTGGTGCAATCTAATTGTTCAACTAGTGGGTTCCACGTAAAGTATATATATATATATATCGAAAAGCTCGGATCGATGCCGTAAAAAGTCAAAACTAATTTGAAGCATAACAAAGACTCTATGGATGAAAATCAAGGCAAGAAAGTTAAATAAATCTCGAAACCCAAACCTTAACCTCAAGTGCAGATTATCTTAGAGTTAAATCAAATTAGGCCCACAGGGGTAATCTAGTAGTCTGAAATCTCTAAGATTATACAAAACAGATACATAACAAAAGCCTAAACAAATACTAAATGAGGCAACGAGCTTAAGGCTAGCCCTAAATCCTAAGCTAACACAAACAATAACCTATATACCTCAAGTATACATTAATAACCCATGTTCTATTATAACATAATTGAAATTATCATCAATATATTGAGCATACCCACCCTTCATGACATTTTCATGCGACCATGTAAGCCTTACTAACGGTTTGAAACATAAACTGACTCAAAACTGCTTGATCAGGTAAGGTAACAAAAGTATAAAATCCTAACATGAAATTGAGATTTTACAAATCCTATTTAGCAAAAAGACAGATATTCCTTACTAGTTATGAGACAAACACTTATTTACAATTACCGTGTGAGACTAATAATTCTTATTTTCCATCTCAAGGAGAACTCTTTTGCTCTGCCTAGCTCTATCCCCTTTTAGGGGTATTTTAATAATATATTCTATAAAAACTAGACACATTTGATCAAATATATTGAAGTTAAGAATTGTATCTAATAAATGACCAACACTGCCTTCCGATTTTAAAAGTTTATTTCAACCCTAAACTGATCCAATCTATTTATTTATTTTATTTTATTTTGAAATTGCAACAGCCAAAGAACACGGACGGTCAAGATAGATTATTGTCATTATACCAAAAAATTACCGGTTCATCTATTTTCAATTTCCACTCACCAGTGTCTCGACAATTCTTGGTGGCAAGCAAAATCAATAGAATTTTGAATTAAAACTTTAGATCAAAAGCATCCAGGTGAAATGTAAGATAATATGTAGGGAAATTTTGTTGTGTTCATAGTATCAGTCTTTCACATTACATTTGAACATGTATCCCATGCATGCAGAAGTAGCGACGTAAGCAATATTAACCTAATTATCGAATTCTATGCATTAACAACAAGCCCTGTAATTAACTCTTGCAACGCGCCAACGTCTCTGCCTGTTACGCTCAAATAATGACATTTTTTATTGTTTAGGCAGCAACGGTCAGGTGCATGCGCTTCTGAAATTTAAAAAAACCCGGTTCAGATGTATTATTACAACATTCAATAACCCGATCCCGAGTTTTAATTTATTTTTGGTTAGCAATACTAAATTTTTTACGTTATTATTATAATTATGGGTGACTATCACTTGACTCAGATCGAATAAATTGAGCAAGTTGGCCATTTTTTTAAATTTTGTTCTCTATTTTAGATTAATGGGTGGCTCTAGAAGGGGATATCTTGTAAGATTTCTAATTTATATTATAAATTTATTGTTTTTATTTTTTTCACTTGATACCAAATGGCGTTAGAAACATAGATTTTAAACTAGAATTTATATAACTATGAATAATAAAATTTTAGATGACTAAATATTTTTTCAACGCCATCTCTCCTCTGTTATCCGGGCTTAAAACCATAACGTGGCAAAGTTATTTTGTGAACAAAATTTGGTTCCACATTAACCGAATCAAACCAACCGGTTCAGAAGCCCGGTCACCTGACCTAAGTCAAAATTTTCCCAAAATCGCGAATATCCCTACCAAATTACAGTTACAGACCTCAACCCTAAGCTAATAACATAAAACCCCTTCCTTCCACGACCTTCTTCTTCCCAAGACTCTTCCGCCACTAATCCAATCCGCACTTGCTCTTGATCGATCTTTGAGCATTCCGATCATCGGATCGAAGTTTTTGGTGCTTGTTTCTCTATTTGGTCGCAGAAAGTTTCGATCTTTGGCCGTGATTGAGGTTCTTGGGATGGACGGGAAGGTCGACTTGGACGCCGCCCGTCGGCTCTCCATCATCGACATCTCCTCCTTCGACGATTGCCTTCTCGACTCCTTTTCCGGTATTCGCATTTGCTCGCTCCAATTTTTCTTTGGTTTTGGGTTTTTGTTGTTGTTGTTGTTGTTGTTGCTGTTGTTCATGGTTCGTTTTTGTAGAGGATGATAATGGGTTCTGTGGGATCTTTGTGCTTCTAGTTTGGGTTTCTTGATCTAGTTGCCTACTTGTTTGCAAATGGGTATTGAGCTTGTTAGATGACTATGGAGGTTATAGATTGCTTTTGAGTATGTGTTGGATTTAGAAAATGTGGTAGAATGCAAAGTAATCAGAAGTTGGATTTGTGATAGCTGTAGCTGTAGATTTGTGTTCTTTACATTGTTTTTCTACTTTGATGCAATGGTATATTGGCTACGGAATTTATTTGATTGGTAGAAATTTTTACTTTTATATGAAATCTGATTCATTGTGTTTTGAGATTTATTTTGAACCAATCTTTATGGAAAGCGCGGTTTTGATATGATTTTGCAATTTATGCCATGGGTCTAAATCGATTCCTAGTTTGCTGGGAAGAAAGCATCAGGAAAGTTTCTATATAATATGTTTGTGATATTCCTTGTGTTGTGTTACACTTTGCTTAATAGGAAATTATATTTCTTCAATATTTTGTTTTGTTTTACGCTACTATTATTACCGTTATATTTGAATTTGATCACTAAATTGCAGGATTGGATAGTGATGATCCGGTATCTGATTCATTTGCAAATTCATGTGAAGATGAGAAGACTTATCACGAGAAAGTCTCAGAAGGAATAGAACCTGTTCTTATGGTTGGCGAGCCACAAGTGATAAATCAAATGAAAAAAGCCACAAACTGTAACCTTCGCAAAAGTTTAGCATGGAACAGTGCTTTCTTTGCGAGTGAAGGTGTGCCTCTAGCTGATAGAAACACAATTTTATATTTCTCTATATTAATAGCCTTCATGCAAAACAAGTAGCTCATTTGCATTCCCAACCTGGTTTTAGGTGTTCTTGATGCTGAGGAACTGGCCATTATTACTAAGACATCCAAAAAGGCATTGATCCCTTGCCTGCCAGAGATTGATGAAGATTTAACAAAATCAGCTGAATCAAACACAACAGGCGGTGAAAGTCGGGCTCTGGAAAACCTTGAGGTTGATCTGTTTGAAGATCTAAAAGCTTCAATGGAAAGATCATTTGCTGAGGAAGGTGATAAATATTCAGATGTTTCTTCATGTTGTAGCAGAAATGGGCAAGAAAAGATTGTTATACCTCCTTCTACCTGTAAGTAATTTTCTTTCATGCTTGTTATTGCTGGTGCCAAGCCTGGATAATGTAGGAAGTTTGATGTTTGGAAGAGCATCTGACCATCAACTTTTTCTACTTGTAAATCCCATGGATCATAGATTAGGAAGAAAAAGGTCGAAGAAGAAGAAGCTCTTAAGGCTCATTCTGTACTAAAATTTAGATCAACTGACTGTTGTGACTACTATTCATTGTCCTTTTGTAGTGTTTGGAACTTGATAACGTGGCTTTTTATCACATCAATATTATCTTATCTTAGCTAGGCTGCTGTCCAAAGCATGGATATATTGTCACCATTTAGTGCATTTAACATTTAAACTGACGCAAAATCATCATGAACACAAATATAGCATAATCCTTCAACTAGGAAAAAGGATACTTAGACCCATTATTATGATTCGGTTTTTGCCAATAATTCTTATTTACTTGACCAAAATGCATCTCTGGTACGCTGGTTTTACTTTGATGATAATGTAACAAGGTTTTCATGGATTCTACTTAAATTGTGATTACAAATCATGTCCGTGCTCTTGCACTTCTGCTGGTTGCATTTTTATATTATTAAAGCAGCATATGAGAAGCATAATATTCTCCATAGCTTTGAGTGTAAGTAACAGCATGCCATTGCTTATTGTGGTTTAATTTGATCGGCATTTAGTTTGATACTAACTTCTTTTTCCAAATTTTTTCCAGCAATACAGAAAGGATCTTTTTCAAGTCAGGTAGGTTATCTTCTCAATAATTGGTGCAGTAAAGTTTGTTGATATAATCATGTTTATAATCTAGTTACATTTTCAGAGTAAAACCCCTACTCCTCTAAAGAAACAAGCCAGCAGCCGGCCACCCTTGGATAGGAAGCCAAAAGAGGTGGTGCCTCATCCAGGAATGGTGAGCCTTCTTTCTTCTTTGTTAAATTCTATGTTTTCTGCTTTTCCTTGGCGGGTGACCAGCTGTATATTAAAATCTTGGATAACTTATATAGTCAGCTGTAAAAACTGGAGATCAGAAATCTGTTTCAAAGTGCCCTAAGATTATTTTGAGGACACAACCTAATTCAGCTGTACGTGATCAGAGAATGACTTCAACTGTTCGGTCTACTAGATCTAGCACTGGTGCTGGTACAGTTTTTAAAGTTTGTTATTTTATGATTTTGCTTAGGTCTAATTTTCAATTTTTTGTGATTACATCAAATTTTCATCTCAGGAAATCGATCACCTGCAACAATTTCTGTAAAACCCACTCTTAACCCCGTTCCTTCAAAAATTATGCCACCACCTCTTTCTAGCCCAAAACAAAAGATCTTATCAGGTAACTCGAGAAAGAAATCTGAGTTCAACCGTCTTCCCCAATCCTCTGATTCTAAAAATAAAACTCCTGTCCGAGTTTCAGCCAAAAAAACTGGAAATTTCAAATTAAAGCATGCAAAAATTCTTGCTGCCCCATCTAATTTCCCTCCATATCACCCTCTAGTTCTATTGATAGTCTGTCTTCTGAAGCATCTTCATCAACTCCCACTGCCAACCAAATTCTGAGGTCAAAATCGGACATTCATCTTTTTAGTTCAAATTCTCAATCAAAGACAAGCAGTTCCATCCTTGTCGCAAATAAGCTTACAGATGAGAAAGGTAAACCAGAGAGTGAGACGAGGGAGTTTATTGCAAGTGCCCGTGGACCAATTTCGGGAAACAGTTCACTACCCCGATCATCAACCAAAATGGTCTCCAGAAGCAAAGTTGATGATAGTGTTCAATTGCAGCTCAAACCATCAGGCCTTAGGATGCCATCTCCAAAGATAGGATTTTTTGACGCGGTCAGTGCTTTTAGCTTCTCCCAAAGTACAATTCTTGAGTGGCTATGTTGCAGATGATATACTGTCATGTATCTTGTGTCCTTTTTTGTTGTTCTTGTCTTCTAGTTGTTTGCTCATTATTTCAGGAGAAACATGCATTGCGTATTTCAAAAGTGATACCAAATGTTCTTCAAGGTAATATGGCAAGGAATGAAGCTTCTGCCGTTTTTTATTCTGAGAAAAGTGTTGGCTCACATACAGCACATGAAAGTCAGTTACTTGACGGCGAGAAGGAAAACAGGTATGTTGCTGACAACTTTATGCTCCATTCTGCATTAATGAGTAGAGATAGAAATTTTTCAATTTTTGTCACCTTTTATAAATAAACTTGCGACAGTAATAATTTCTGGTTGTAGCTAACAAATAAGCCAAACACTTTTAGTCCAAAGTAGCCAACGTATTTAAGTATGGTAGCAACTAAAAAATGATTTACCTACATTCCACAGACAAGAACTTAGGGTTTCAAATTTGGCATATTTCTTTTGATGGAAAATTCTGGAAACCAGTAGTATTTATTGAACTGTAAAAAGCTTTTCACGAGTGGGAACATGTGATATTCTGAAGGTTGCATTGCCAAAAATGCTGCTGCCAAGCTTGATTAATGGAAAAAATAGTTATAATTTTTTAAATCACATCTGTAAATGCCAAAACAATTAATAAGAAAAATGGTTGCAAGGACAAGGAAATGAAGGCTCACCTACCGATGTGAGAGCTATATCAAAAAGCAAGTAACATCTGACCTGCAAATCTGGGATTCTGGCATAATGTTTTGAGTAGAAAAATCTGGGAACCAGAACCACATAAAAAGTGCACTGAAAAATAATTTTACCATTATAATGCCTCCTAGTATGATTAATAATGAAAGATTGATAATTTTAGTTGCCGGTCCCAAGCTCAGACAAAGGAGGTTTAGCATTAGGAAGGGCATCCAGCCATAAGAAGAAAAAGAATTTAGAATTTTAGTTGAAAGTTGCCAAAGAATGTCAATAGATGATAGCAACTGAAAAATGGTGTACCTACATTTGCGACAAGTATAACTGTACCCGGAAATCTGGCATATTGCTTTGAGCTTTCAATGGAAATTTCCTCACATCTAAACTACAGACTAAAATGCAAAGACCCTTTCACAAGTGGGGATGGACGATATGCAAGGTTGCGTAGTTGAAAAAGAAGTGGAGAAGATAGTTGAAAAGAAGAAATAATGAAATGTTGTTTCACATTTTTAAATGCCAAACC
The DNA here is from genome assembly GCA_033002965.1 of Piper betle. Lineage (NCBI taxonomy): Eukaryota > Viridiplantae > Streptophyta > Magnoliopsida > Piperales > Piperaceae > Piper > Piper betle. The sequence goes on from JAURVB010007268.1 coordinate 16,412, forward strand.
AATAACGGAAAATGGCTGCAAGGACAAAGAAATGAAGCGTAGATGCAACAGCTAACAAGTTATACTTTTCTATGCACTGAAAATTAAATTTATTTTACGTTTGTTGTATAGAACATTGTTATCATCTCTAGGGTTTACGTTTAATGGATGTAATATTCTGTATTGTTTTTTTTCATGCTAAAGATCAAATTCGGCATCTAGGTAAAGAAGTAAATTTCCCGCGCAAGTGCGAGAAGTTGGATGGCCATGACTGTTTCAACCCTGCCCACATTTGTGAACGTAATCTCTTTGTATCTCAAATATCTTTTGGATATATGGTGGATTAATCAAATAGAACAAGTGAAATACCTTATTGTTAAAGCTGGTAAATGCCTAATATTCGCTTTATTTAAAAACTTGTCGCATTTGTCTGTTAAATTTTTAGGGTTTTTGCAAACTATTTTTTAAAATTTAAAGTTAGAAAGAACTCCAAAAATTTTTTAAGTTAATTTCAGTGTATAGGTTCATATGCCATTTTTTGGGGTCGGGTATTATGATACTTGCAAAAAAAAAAGGTTAAAGATTTGATTGGTTGGTATGAACCAACCATATTACACTACCATAAATGGTATGTGTCCAAAGAATTTGATATAAAAAATGAAAATAATTAGTATCAGCTGATACTTTTGTATAAGCTATTTTTAATATTGACCGTTAGATTAGAATGACGATTAGATGATGGGGGTATATGCTTGTGCATATTAAAAAAAATTACAGCATATGATTTAAATAAGTGACCAAATTTGAAAACAATTGATGTTCTTATATTAGTTGTAGATGATACTTAAGTTCTTTATTAAAAATAGTACAATTCAAGTATTTACTGCAAAAAATAATCATGTTTTCATTCGAGCATTCTTCACATTGCAAAGCAAATTTCCTATTCCACCACCCTATGACTCAAATAGAAGGTGAATGTGAAGTCTGAAATAACACAAACCTTGAGAAACTGCCACAAGGTAGCTGCATTTCTAGCTTCTAATATGTAATAAGTGAAATCAATTCTTTATAAAAAACTAATGAAATCATAAAACTAACAAGTTGAAATTGACACGAAGCTAAAAGATGACTGTCGATAAAAACAATGCAAGAAGGTAAAATCAATCTCATACTCTTAAAATGGCTGAAAAATTCAAATAAAGTGAAATAAAAGCCAAAATAATCACAATTAAAAGATGATATCCTAACTCCTCTCGTGCTTGTGATGTCAAACCTTAAAATTCATGAGTACACGTTAAACGAGGCAACAACCATAGTTTAACACTAGGTCACATATAATTCACATCCATATCACGCATAACCAGCCCTACAGGTTCCACATGTACATCATACCTTCGGTTATGAGACCCAATGGACAAATAGAGATGCATGAATAATAGCATTTATCAATTACATAAAGTTGTGTGAGTGCATAAGTTGTCTTCAAGAAAAATAAATAAATAAACGAAAGGCCTCTTTAGTTCAAAATATTTACAATACTGAAAATGTTTATTCACAGTTACACATGCTAATATGTTAAACTTTGAGTATCATTAGGCCATCCACGGCTGTCCTCTTTATAAATCAGTTTGCATTTTATACTTGAAAGTTTCACAATTCAATTATTTCCTGTGATATAAACATAGAAATAGCCACAATTATTAGAGCTTGGATGGAGGATCAGCGTAGTTCACATCACTTGGACACAAGTACAGCTTTAGTTGGTCGAAAAAAAAAAATTATTGATAGAAAAGTTTGCAAATAAACTTCCTGACATAGAATGTTAACTAGTTTGTTGCTTTTTTGTAGATTATTTAGCTCATAAGATTGTAAACACCCTCAATAAGAAAGAACTAACAGAGGTAATCTCTTCATTTTTACAATTTGTTAGCTGTCGCATTATAAGAGCTCATCACTCCGATGAGGTCAAAACACAACAGCTTATGTATTGTAGCCAGCACTTTGCCTGGTAAACATAGCAGCCCGACACTAAATGAATATGACCAAAAGATTTATAATAAGCACAAGAATATCACAAACGATCTTGGTTAGAAAATGACAAAGAATAACTCATCTATCACACTGTGCAGGGGGAAAACTATAGACACTAAGTTTACCAATAAGGCCTTAAATTGAACAATGAAAAGAAATATGACAGACAAGTAATTTCAAAAGACTAATCGAGGAGGAGTAAACAAAAGAATTGCTGGCAATCCCCACAGCCAAACTTGGTGTAGATATAAGAACAAGGGGAGAGCTCCAGAATAAGGTTAAAATGTTAAAATCATAAAGGCACGAATCAGTATTATTTAAACTGATCTATATTTTAACTGGCTAGTCATTATACAGCCAGGCGTCCCCCGTTCTCGCCCCTTCTGGGTTTCTGGCAAAAGAATCAGAGTCCTAAACATCAACTTCCTTGGGGTGAAGTTCATCACTTGACACCATCTTAGTTGAAGTTGCCAACATCGCACATAGCCAACTGTAAATGGAAAATAATCCAAAATTGCCAAACTTTATCCTGATGGTAAATTACTTATTTCTTTTCTTTGCTTCACTGTAAAGCACCACTCCAATAACGGTAAGTGTGTAACCAAGCATCCCCGTCACAGATACGGGGTTCCGGAAGATTAAAATTGATATAACCACAGCAACAGCACCCTTTGCATTTCCCAACACCTACAATAAAGCCAATTAATTAGTTTATCCTCTTGTGTCCCACTGGAATCAAAAATAAATTCCAACCAGAGTGTATCTTTTATGAAGAAGGTTGGTCTTAGGAGCCACATCAAGTTCTGGATCAATGGAAATGCAATTCATAGGCTTAAAAAGCAGTCAAGATTATCATTAAAAAGCTATTTTTACAAGAGAGAATTTCACATCATAGCTGTCGTCATTATCTCTTTCTTATCCTACCTGTTGGGGCATGGGTTTATATTACTAATTATACTTGCTACGATAAATAAATCGATGACATAGGAGCCATATGTATCTTAAGTTTCCAATGCTTTCCACAGCCTAAAGGGAGACAGATGGAGGTTATAAAGAAAGACATGGAATAAAATTTGAGCAATGGAATGGTCCACAATAGAATGCAGTAGACAAAAAGAAGAAGGCGGATGAAAAAGAAGAAGGCCTATTAGTATATAGCGGAGAAAAATAAGATAAACACAATTGAAAATAAGAAAACATAAAGGGGCAGCACAAGCAAAAGGCTGTTGCCAAGCCCCATAACTAAAGATGTATGACATCAAACATGTGATGATAAAAAGAGTATGAACACTTAAAGCACCATGAACATGTACAACAATTGCGACAAAGAAAGAAAATGATTAGAAAAACTAGCATTATTTATATGTCATTTTGATTCTTTGGTAGAGTAACAAAGAACGCAGATAAGCCAAGAACAACATACTTGGAGCGTAAGCGCGCTGGTGTGCTTGGTGACCAGAAAATTTGTCAAGTTCACAAAATATGCCAGGGCAGAATTGAAAAGCAGGTACCAGACTATTTTAAAGTCATCTCTCGCAAGTGCTAATGTAATACCAACTACATTCTTTTCCATTATGAGGGTTGCAGGGAGAAGGAAGACAACAGCAATGGGCGCCATATAAAGAAGAAGGTTCATAGAATTGAGCTTGTCCCTAATTCAATAAACAAAAAAATTGCTCTCATATTTCCCAAACTTGCGTAAATTGCAAGTGCATGAAAAAATTGAAACAAAATGAGATCAAAGATAAAAATAGGCCGTCATATAATTCTTTTAATGTTCAAAAGAATTGTAAGTCTTTCTGCGCTTATTGCAATTTTCTCATTCAGCCCATACATTGATAACTCCTGGAGCACCCCATATAAAGTTTTATATTGCTTGGATGTCCAATAGATAAGATCTAAAATTAACAAGAAGCGAAACTCTTTTACTACATGTAAAATAAGTGAAGCTTTTACTTACCCATCAGAAGATAATAATATCCCCTGGACAACGGATTTCAGTGCTCTAGCACCAGTAGCAAGTACACAGATTATAAATCCAAATAAATGGAAGCTTGGCTCACCCTACAATAGCATAAAACCATATGTAAGGAGAATTGCAGAACACAGAAAACATAATTATACACTATACCATAGTAATAAGTTCAATACACTGTTGAAAAATAACAACTTCGCAGATAGATAACACAGGAAATGAGTTGTTTATGTTGTACTGTTAGAATTTACGACATTTTTCCAAATATTTGCGTTGATTAATATTTGAGGCAACAATATGAAAAGGTCCCATATGTGTGTGATCAGAAGTCGTCCTCTCATACAACCTCATTAAACAGGGTAAGCAAACAATTATCTCAAGTTCATACACCGGTTCCAATCAATTATAAGCCAGTATTTCAATCAGAAAATTACCAAACTTGATTGAGCCTAGCTACAAATCCAATCAAACAGACAATGATAACAAACAGATGAACCGTGCCCCTGGTAAGAGCCATGAACATTTAAGCAGGGATAAAATCTTTACTATGTTCTACAACTAATTGAGTTATTTTGTTAGTTCGTGAAGATAATGATGGAAAGTTGAGGAAAGAGGCCACTGGGCACCAACCGCCATGACCGAACAGAGTAATAAGATAAGGCTCAAGTTGTTTTTCTGGCTTAAAAGGGTCTATAATTTGCAGTATTCATTCTGAAAGACACAAGAAGGTAAGATATATAATCAAGAATAATAGGAAAGAAAATCTGTTACTGACTACATAAATTGATCAAAAATGTTGGGAAAGTGTGATTACTTATCCATAAGAAGGAAGCTAGAGATCCATGGATGAGATTAGAGATAGTATTAGAAGCTAGTTGAAAATTTAAGCATTAGAGCATGCTTGAAAGCATAGAAATAGCGCCACTAAAATGTTGTGAGAGTATTTGTTGGGTTTTGCAGATCCAACTGAAATGTAAAAAGGATTGGGGATTGGTTGTCAGTAAGAGGAAAATTTCAAAAGAATGTGACAGCTCAGCTGAGACCCAACAATATATAATGAAGTCTCCAAATGTATGATCTTAAAGAAGAAAGCAAGCTACCAGCAATGATGGAGCAGTCTGCCGTCTCACAAGTAACTGAGAAAATTTGTGTTAAGAGAAGCAATAACTTGTATATTACTATATCAGAATCTTGATGCAATTCAAGCATATTTCTTTTAATTAAAAAGCTATGACCAAGAAAATTATTGTTAGAGGCCACTTAATTATCCAACAAAAGTAAAGAGTTTGTCAAAAAAAAGTTTTTCCGTAATATATTTGCCAAGATGAAAGTGTAAATTTGGACTAAGAGCTAGGATCAAAGCACAGATCTTCAAGTCCATACATGTCAGCTCTTCTCATCTCCAATCAGAAAGCACAAGGCCAAAAAATGTAAGGTTTTCTGCTAATAGAAGCATACTTATCCTCAAATCACCCTATACTTCACCTTCAAAGCTCAATCCAAACAAAATTTGTATCCAAAATAAAAAGCCCCAACAATTCAAATTCACTTCTCGATTCAGTCAGCTTTTTAAATAACCGTACAATTAAGCTAATCAACAAAAATTCTCACTGCAAAATCATAGACTTCTAAATCAATTCATTGTATCCAGCTAACTAATCATTCTAAATCGATTTACGAAAAAGCTAAAGATTCACTCAAATTAACTTCTCAAGCTATAAAGATCAATATATCTTAGAAATCAAACACAACACAGAATTCAAGTCAAAGTTAAAACCAACCCATAACAATTCAGCTAATTCAACAATATTTCTCCCTTCAAAATCACACACCCCTAAAATCAATTCATCATATCCAGCTAATTAACCATCCCAAATATTTTCTTTTTTTTAAAAAAAAGCTAAAGATTCACTCAAATTCGCCTGTCAAGCTATAAAGATCAATGTCTTCGATATCAATCACAACACAGAATTCAAGGCAGAGCTAGAATTCAGCTCATTAACAAAAGTCCTCACTTCAAAATCATTCAATACTGCAATCAATTCATTATACCCAACTAATCAATCATCCCAAGTAAGATCACCTTTTTTCAAAGGACAAGCTAAACCTTCTTTCAGATCACAACAACAACAACAACAAAGGAATAAAAAGGGAGAGACACGGAGAGCTCAGAGAGAGACGCACCCCACTAGCAATGACGACGCCGGTGACGACCGGGACGAGCGTCACGTAGGTGAGCCAGGCCTCCCTCTTCACCGTCATCAGATACGCAAACACGGCAGTGAAGAAGGGCGTCGTAGCCCCAATCGCCTGGTTGAACGACACCGGCAGGTACCGGAGCGAGACATTCCCACTGACCACCGAGCCGCAGAAAATGGCGGACAGAGCAGCGATCTTGAAGAACTGCGGCCGGGATCGCACCGCCTGCATGGGGACGAGCCGCATCCACGCGATGGCGATGTAGCTGAGCAGGGAGCAGGCGGTCATGTGGCACATGGTGAGAAAGATCGGGTACCGGAAGCCATAGTTGCTCAGCAGGTACTTGTTGAGGAGGAGGACGCCGATGTTGGAGGCGTACCAGGAGACGACGAGACCCACGGTGAACAGCCGGTTCGACCCCTTCGCGTCCGACCCCATTCCGATCGAATCAATCCCTATTCGCCGCCGCCGCCGTCTCGGTCGCCGAAGATGGGAGCAGCTCCGGCGAGGGGATGGGGGAGGGAGGGGCAAAGGTGGGAGCTTTATGAAGGGGGTGGATCTGGGGTGGTAACATGATGGGAAAGGTGCGGACTTTGTAGGGGAGGGTGGTGGTGGAGGGTGGCGATGGCGCTCCCCACTGCGCAGACACGGGGTAGGAAATGGAGAAGAAGAAGAGGTTGAGGGAGGGAGGGGAGCGACAGAGACAGGGTGGGCCATGGCCTAATCAAACTCGAATTTTTTTTTATGTTTTTAAGTTTTATTTTTCCACGGCTTTAATGTTTTTGTATGATTTAGCTCAAAAATTAATATGATTTTTTTAATTTATTTTGATTCACCTCCACTCTAAATCTCCATACATTAATATACAATAATAAAATATCTAAAGAGAGAAAAGAGAGCGAGGATCGGTTCCATTTGGTTTGGTTTCTGTCAAAATACTTACAATGTTTTGCGCGTAGGCTTATAATATATTGTTGAGTTTTTTATTTGAAAAAATAAAATATCTTTTGATATTATTGTTTAAGAAAATCAAATATAATTATCAAAATAAAAAAAAAAATTTCCCTTTTTTATAATAATAAAATTATCCTTAATTTTTTAAAAAATATTCCAGCCAACTGGTGTTATCTCTATACCCTAACTTTAGAATACATAAACCTAGACCCCATTGTCTTTACATGGCCAAAAGTGGCAAGTTTGGCTACTCCTAACCAAGGGCTGTTAGGATTGCTGCTATCAACGTCTCGATCTTGATCGTGGGCCAGTTGCACAAAATTTATAAAAAAATTTTAAATTTAAATTTAGATAAAGGCATTTAAGATAATTTACAATTTTGCCCCTCTTTTTTGTTATAATTATGCTTGAATCATCCATGATTGATAATATAAAAGCTTATTCCCCTTTTTTTGGGATAAACAACTCATAATTTTGATACGACCAAAAGAAGCCTAGAGCCTACCAAATTTTGTGTCTTCTGAGTTGATAATGGTGTGGTATCTGTGTTGCCTATTACGTTTTTTCTATGGTTTGGAATTTATAAGTGCTTGTAAAATCCTAAATTGCTTTGAAAAAAATCCTAAATCATTAAAATAAGACTTTTATATATAAATAAATTATCATATCATTAATAATCTATTTATATACTTATAGGTTAAAATACTTGCTCGATCATTTTATCATTTAAAAATAACTTATACTTATATCATTTTATATTAGAATGTATTTGTTTATGGCCAATGGGTTTGACATTTAGGGTTTAGTTAGCATTTTGGGCCGAATTACTTGAGAAGCATGACTAGGATTTTGATAAGCCATAATAGGACATGTCTAGCTAACATTCTAATACATGTTTTTTTCGTAAAGTCAAATTCGACAGGGTAAATCATTATTTATACTTGAGGGTTTGCTTCATTGGCGTCAAATTTGTGTAAATGACATGAAAATTACTTTTACACCGACTAGGATGCTAAGTAGATATTCAAATTTGTGCCAATATGATTCCAAAAAAGTATGAGAATAATTATTATTAGGAGTAGCCGATATTCTTATGTTTTATATAAGGACTTTAATATCAGCCGTTGGATTATAGGAGTGAGTTTTTCATCTATCATTTCTTCTTTATTTTTTTGTGCCAGATTCTTTATCTATGGCCTCTAGTCAAGCAACGGTAATTTATGATAATTAAAATTAGATGACTTTAGAGGTTGAAGTTTTTTGATTAATCAATTAATAATCTATACGATAAATCATTTTGTCATGGTTAAGCATGGGTAAAATGTCAAATTAAATATTTTTCCTCGAGAAAATCATTTTCCTTTTCTGTTTGATTTGATAGAATTTGACAAACAAAAAAAAATACTTTTAAAAAGTTAAGTGTTTGGATTGAAAGAAAATATATTGATTAAGAAAACATATTTTCATGAAGTGGGGCCCAATAAAAAATCCCTTCACAAACCATTTCTTAGGAAATGCAAGAAAAATATAAGTTGGACTAACCTTCCCTCTTCTCTTCTTTCTTTTTCAATCCAAACACACACAATAAATTGTGTTTTTATTTTATTTTCTTTTCTTTCCCTTAAATTATTATTTTTCTCTTTTTCTTGCAATCTATGTAATTACAGACCACACCTATTACATGTCATAAAAATTAATCATACAAATTCATGAAACAATGTGTAATAACTTTAGTATTTATGACTTGAGTTCAAAGTAGATGTTATTTCCTATAGAAGCAATCGACAATTGAACTCAAAAGAAAGCATCGTTCCAAACGAGGCAAAAAAGGAACAGCCTTTTGTAGTGTCCTTTCGTGCGGACAAAACGAACCGGGCCAATTGCCGGCATTAGAACGGTAGGGGTGGGTTCATATACTTTGGATATATTAAGAAGACCCCAGCCATCTCTTTCGGATCGGATCAAACAAATGCTCTATTTTTTTGATTTGGGAATAATATATCTAAAAATATTTAAACCGAACATGAATTATTTAATTGGCTATTTTATTTCGTTTGTCTCAAGTCTTTAAATAATCTTAGTTTAAAAGTTGCAAATCATTTCATCGTTTCTTTGGTTTACCGATTGCTATGATTAAAAAAGAAAATATTTTATTATCCATATTTAATTTTTTTCTACGACTAGAAAATTGCGAATATACTAGACTTTATGACATTTCCATGGACAATTGGTCCTAGTTTTATATTACTTGTCCCTAAATGGTTTTTTTATCGACCAAACAAACCCAAACCCTAACTATTTTCTTAAATTTTAATTATATTAAGTATCTACGAAGAGACTGGTTGACATAAGCTGGGTCAGCACGTCATTAATCATTCTAATATATCCCCACGTGGTAGGGGGCCGTTTCGATCTTTTTAAATTGAAGTTATTGTTATATATGTAAAATAATTAATTCTTAAAAAAATAATTTTAAAGAGCCTATTAATAATATCAAAGCGCTTGGTTAGGGGCCCACCCCTTTATTATAACATGTATTCTCTGTTCATAAATTTCATATCATTTAATTAGGTAAGTAAAATAACACAATTACTTTAAACTACATATATAATCTCAATCTCTCTCTCTAAGTATTTTGATGTTTATGTGTCTCTTTAGGGGTGCTAATTGAGCGAGCGAGCCAAGCTCAACATGTGTTCGAACTCGGCTCGAGATCGAATAAAAGTCAAAAGTACTTCACTAAAAAAACCACAACTTTGAAGTCATCAAGGTGAATACTTACCATCTCAACTATCTTACTTCTTTGTTATTATATTTCATATATATATATATAATATAATATAAAGACTATATTATTATATTATTTTATCGAGTCGAGTTCGAGTCGAACTACGAAGTCGAGTTCGAGTCGAGTTCGAGTTACAACCGAGTCGAGTCGAGTTGAACACGACCTTGCTCAAGCTCGGCTCGTAAGATTCGAGTTTGAGTTGAGTTTGAGTCAAACATTTAAATGTCGAGTTTCGAGTCGAGTCAAGCACGAGCCGACGCTAAATGCTCACGAACTGGCTCAGCTCAAGTATAGCAACCCTATGTCTCTTAATGAATTATGGTGACAACATTTATATTGGGTAATAAAGAAAAATGCACGTTCGTACTTGTGGTAATATATAATTTGATAAAATGGATAGGTGAACCGTCAAAACCCCTTTAGTTTATTAGGTTATGATGAGTAATGGCAACTGCCATACGTACAATTATAACATTTATTATACGTATTTTTTGAGAATGAGATTGTAATTAAATGTTAAGATGTACACGCACCGCTATTAGTTTGCTCCTTGTCCATTATTAACATACAATATTCTAACTTTCGAAGAGTTCAATGCGTCGACCATATTGACTCGGTTTTGAAGGGCATTTAGCACCATTCAAGCAAATTGGTTCTACACCAAACTAAGTAGGTACAAGAAAAAAAATCTTGTCGATAATAAATTGTTTTTAGCAAAATATGCCCTTTACATATGCTCTTATTCATGCCAATGTGATTTACATTGTTAACACCAATAGCTAAAATTAATTTTTTTCAGGTTAACATCATCTTGGGTGTAAGGGATGAAATCTTTCCATTCAATACTTTACTATCCTGTGATAAGGGTGTGTCTAAAAACTTCACGCAATTTATTCTAAGGGTGCCCGTCGGGTACTTGAGTGACCTTAACCAACCCAACAATGCAGGCTTGGGCCTAATTGATCGGGTTTAGTTTTAGAAAGCCTAATTGATTGGGTTTGGTTTTAGAAAATTGGACAACTGCCTTATAATGGTTGGGTTTTTCTAATATCCAATTCCAAATGATGTAAAATTCATAAATTTGTGTATAGCATTATATATATAAGTCATACTAAAAAGTGCATATATTCACATATGAAATTATCATATTTTGATCGTCAATTTTTAAAGTTAGACTAATTAATTTTCTCATTTTTTTGTGTAATTATTTTTAACCGGTTGTAATTTGAATCCTGCCTCCTATAGCACAATTGGGTTTAATTTATCACATTCAAGTTTTGCTAAATGGGTAATGATCGGCTTTGGGCTCCAGTAATAAATTTAATCAGTAAATGGTCGAGTTTAATATGTAAATTTAAGGTAAATAATGGGTTTAGTTTGGGCAATACGTGACCAAGGAACATTCCTAATTTACATAAAATAATTTGCATCATCTACCTCCCATGTAACGAATAGTTTAGCCAAGAATACCTATTAATATATATATATATATATATATATATATATATATATTTCTCAATGTTTTGTCTGCAAAGAGAAGAGGAAGGAACAAAAAAAATCTTATAAATGGATTAAGGTTATAAAAATTGTTATTAAATACTCATCTTTAACCTATAATTCGTTCATGACACAATATTGTATAATGAAATAGGAGAATGAGTTTCTAACTTACAATATTGAATCTCTTTGATTATAAGAATGTGCGTGAAGAGTTGCTTTGAAAAGTAAGGAATGCGAGACTACTAAAATAACAAAAGTGGGCAGCACACCACATGCCCAATCTGCTAAGTGCATCTGACCAAACTTTCTACAGATGTTATGTTATTTTGAATTGAATATAAAAGCCATGTAGAGATGTTAAGGAGATTGACTTTGACTTAGAAGTGCTCGATAATTGATTTGGTAGGCAAGCAATTCTCCCCAAAAAGTTTAAGAGTTGACACAAATAATACATTGACTCGCCATCTGTTAATTGCCTGGTGTCGCCTACTACCTGCTTAATTTTTATCTTTTTTTTACTTTGAGAATATCAAATGAACTCAACAACATTGAGCTATTTTTTTCCATGCCGTTGTTGAAAAGGTAAGAAATTAGTGTGTGTATATAGCTTTCCTAACATGGAGCAACCAAACCAGGTGACCAAAGACGAAACCATGATTTATTAAAATAACTATTTCCATCTCAACTAAATTTGTATTATAAGTTGCCTTCACAAAGAAGATTTTATTATAAGTTGGAAGTGAACATTCAAATAAAAATGTGAAGGAGTCCACTTGAGCTGATCATTCATCTTGTTTTCAACTAACTTGCTCAAAGCTTTGTTTTACGAGTAGAGTTCATAGTGATTTGAAATTTCGTTACGAAAGTACACACATGGTTCATGTTTGATTAAATACATTTTGTGTCAAGCCGAGACAAACTCTTTCACATCTACACAAAGTCCAAACTCACTTCTAATCTTAAAAAGTTTTATTCCATGAGAAAATGACGGCATTTTATTTTTAAATAACGAAGACCCTAAGCGTGTATAATATAACGACCCAACCCATAGTGCAAATCTAGGGGTGTGTAATATAACGATCAGGCCCAAAATATTAACTAATGAACCTAAGTTATATATTTAATAGTAATTAATTAAATTAAATATTTATATTTTATTCTCACTTATAAACATGATTTTACCCTAGTTAGTAATTATATGCGAGATTCAATTAAAAAATCTCAGAATTCATCCACCTTAGAAAATTTCGTCTTCGAAAACCTTAACCGATGTCTTTCTTTAGTTTATGACCAACAATTTAGCCAACATCTCTAGTTAAACCTAATATCTACGGAACCAAATTACTTTGATACCATTTATAACAACCCGACCCAAAGTGCAAATTAATATATCTAAACCATCTCTTCAAAAGTGGTTAATTAAGTTGACGATCTATATTCCATTCTGAACTTATAAACATTATCTTATCCCAATAAGTATTAGATGTGAATTTCATATATAAATAATTAATAATCATAAATAATCAAATAAAAATTTAAACTAAGTCGAACATTTTACCAAGGTTGAATACATCAAGTTTGACCTTCGAATTGATAGAGGCTAGAGCCGAGCAGTCATGTGCACAAAGCTATGTTCATAATTCATTGAGGTAATGATTTCAAACTAAGCTTTGGTTCAATAATAAACATGATTTCAAACCAAACCAAATGCAGTTTGCTGGCAAGCTAACTTACCTTAACTACACCTCTACTTACAAATTATTAAATACAACTATTGGCACCCAACCCTAGGACTCGAACCTGAAAAGTAAGTTAATATTTGTTTTAAAATTTGATTTTTCTTTATATGTTTTAGTACATATATAAAATATCTTTGAGAATATGTTATATTTGTTATAAATAAGAAAAATTATCATAAATTATATAAGTTTTGTGTGTTTTTATGTAAAAGTATGTAATATATTTATTATCAATTTGGGTTGGTTCAATTCTGGATTTTTTAAACAAGATCCGGGTCGGGTTTGGGTCTAAATAATAGGAAAATAATTATATACAAATTTAGGTTTGGGTCTTTGATAACGGGTCAGGGTCCTGGTGGCAACCCTAGGTCCAACCAAGGGACTCATGAGCTGAATTAATCCATGTACTTCTTGCTCTTCTTTGAAACAATTTTTAGAATCATAAAGGTCCATTTTGTTGATTATGAGAAAGAGGGGAAAAAATATGGGAAAACACACTTTTCTCATTTTTCTTATTTAGTATGCAAAAAAATTAGAGAATTTTTCCCCAATTATGAGGGAAAATCCCTTCACAACTATTTTCCCATTAAAAATAAGAAGAAATTAGAAAAGAATGAGAATAATGCTGTTTAAGCTTTCCTGTCTTTCTAACAAAATACATAAAGAGAAAATGGTGGAAATTTTGATTTCTTTTCTTTCACACATGAACTTTCTTTTATTTTTTCATTATCCAAACAAACTCTAAATGAGGTTTTCAAAAGAACCTTATGTACATGAGCTATTAACTTCATATGAACTACAACTCATATTTGGAACAGTTAAATAAAGTCTCAGTGCACAAAATCCAACCACTAATAAAAACAACTAATTAAAGTACTTATAAATTTTTCAAATCAATCCAATATTTTTAACCATTTCATCTTAATTATCAAATAATTATAATAATAATTTTTAAATAAAAATTAATTTTAAAATATCTTTATAACAATGCAATTTTTAAAAATATAGTAAGTCATATTTATGTTAAAAAAATATCAAAAGCACTCCACTTTTCATATATATATATATATATATATATATATAAACTTTATTATGTGAGACCCATTAAAAATATTCAAATTATAAGTGCAGCTCATAAAAACCAGATAAAGTGTAGCACACTTTAATTTTTCCTTTAAAAAAAGATTGATTGTGAAGCAAAAGTAATAGTGGTCACATCAAACACTAAACAGGCTCTCTAACATGAATAACTCAAAAGAGGGTATCATTTTATTAGTTATAACAATGAAACTCAACCCACTTTGATAAAGAAGCATGGCTAAAAATCTCTCTTATGATTCCAAGCCCCGCTAAATGATAAATCATTCTTAAAAAAAAGTTGAGAAGAACCTAACAATTGTTAAAGGTGAATATATCAAAGCAAACAGCGAAAGCAAATATACAAAGGCGAAAAAATCAGTCTCTAGTACCCTGTTTTTTTGGTAGCGACTTTTAATTGCAAGACAGAAAAATTCAATCCTACCAACCAAAAATAGTTTTGTGCTGTATGACACTTGAATCAATAACTTTCATGCAACTATGTCAACCCTCAAGAGGAATTAACCATAGTCAAATGTTTAATGTAGAAAAATAAGGAATTTAAAAAAAGAGAGTCCACATTTACATCACCAAAACAACAGATTGGAATGACTTAAGTGAAAATATCATGACAACCACTCACATTTTTCCTATAACAAAAAATAGCCAAGATTACAAAATATATCACACAAGCAACCACTTTACCGACTATCATTTCTACCACTTTCAGGAATTAAAAGGACTTTCATTTCAATAATGGCCAGGAACTGAAAGATTGCTAGATGGAGATGAAGACTACTCACAGAAAGCAACTACTAAATGCCACTGATTGTTGCTATCTGCATATATAGACGTAGAAGGCATGATACATGTCTCTACTACAAAGAAACTTCAAATTGAAGAACCACATGTACAGAAACTTTGTTCAAAAAACCATGTTTAGCACCTGGACCAGCATAAACCATGCAATAGCATCAGTCATGGTTGTAGGAGCAAAACGGCTTCTATACTTTTCAAAAAGGTTCATGATCACAATTTGATGTGAGGAATATATTATAAAAGGAGTACATTAAACAGTAAGTGCATTTATATATTTGCATGTTTGTTTGCTAAAATCTAGCATTAAAAAATCTAAGCCATCCACCGTATTGGCAAGATAATTGACACAAACATACCATCAATAAAGAACAATTCAACATTCTAAAAGGTGCAATACATCACAGGTCAGATGTATGATCAATATGCTAGCCATACCTAAAGGGTATTGGGAAAATGGATCCTAAACTAGGATCCATGTGACTACAAATGATAAAATTTTGAATTGTCGGATGCCCTTTATGGCACCAACTCCCCTCCTCCTTTATCCAAGCTTTTGACTGGTACTGTACAAGCAATGGCAGAGTTAGTCATTAGCCAAAAACCAATCCCTAAAATTTAAAGAAAGGAAGCTTAAAAAGTGAATAATACTGTGATCATAGCATAAGAGAAATATTAAGACGGAGGGTGGTTAAGTTCATTTCCCATAGCCTGTTATCCAATCTCTTGTTTTAAGAGGGAGTATAAAAGGAAGTAACTTTTACTGACTCCCTAATTGCAGCTTTGAGTAACTTTCCAATAGGTAAGTAGAAATTGACAATGTGGTGACCAATGTTTAGCTCCTAAGCTACACCGATTTGGTCTCCCCTGGCTTTGTTTGAGCATCTAGGACACCTAATGGTCCATTACGACAAAAATGCTTCGTTGCCACCATTTAGAGCCATAATCGGTTGAACATAAGCAGTCATGATGTGAAGATTACTGTCACAGTGGAATATATTCTCAGTGGTAACGAGATATCTAAGGTGAGAAAAGATGTCCACAAATGTTATAACAAGATCAAGTTCAAGTTGGAGTCCATCTAACTGTGAAACAGATTTATAGAAATACAACAAGGGAACTAGCGTCCAGTTAATGAGAACCTAATACAGATCCATAAATGGAAAACATCAGTCATTTAAAAAAAAGTTTGAAACAATACTTATTTTGGAGTCGGTAAAATCCTGATGTAGGACATCTAAAGTTATCAAGGAGTCACTTTTATACCATATATTAAGGGGACACCTTTGAATAAATTTAGGAAAATACGAGGAGCTAAGGAAGATGCAATGCATTAATTGATTATAGTATTTTGTTTGCCTATAAAATATGGCTTCCTCATTGTATTAAGATACGCTTGAGTTGAAATGGATTGAGATTTTTTATTTATCTTTTGCTATGTAGTAGTTGTTAATTTAGAAATCTGATGGCAGTTTTGCATCAAATCCGAAAGAAAAGCAAAAACCAAGACTATTAGTTCCAAAAGGCTTCTTAGGTTTAGACAGCTAATAGGGCAGTGCTGAATTTCTCAAACCATGCTTGAGAAGATTGTTTGAGACCATAAATAGACATCCGAAGACAACAAACCTTACTAGACTCCCCCTCATCAACAAAATCAGGTTGCTGCATAAAGACTTCTTCCTGTAAATCCCGATGGAGACATGCATTAATCACATCCAGTTGAATTGATAGCCAAGGAGACTAGCATCCTGGTAGAGTTCAACATAGCTACAGGGTAAAATATGTTAGTGTAATCCAAGCCATGAGTATGACTATTACCCTTAGCTACTAGACGTGCCTTAAATCTGTCCAAAGTACCATTTACTTTCAATTTTACTGTGTAGATCCATCCACATCCAACCATTTTCTAACCCGCAAGTAGATCTCCCAAGTCCCAAGTATGGTTGTGTTGGAGAGCTAAAATCTCATCATTCATGGCCTGTTTCCATCTTGGATCATTCAAGGCTTCCATATATATAATCTGTAGGAACGCTGATATTTGTCAAATTGTTTATAAGAAGAGTTAAAGTACTATGGACCATACCTGTGTCAGGAGGAGCAGGAGAAGGTTGGCTCATGGGAGTGATGGGATACTCTTTATTTCTGCGAGTATACACTGGAGGAGGATCAACAAACTTGTTGGTCGGGCCTGTTGTTATTTGAGGTAGATGATCATCCCTAGGACGTTAAGCATACACAATGGAAGGATCTGCAAACCCCCGAGATGAAGGCTTAGGCAGATCCATAACTGAGATAGGAAGTGATGGAGTAGATGTGGAAGAGCCGGACAAAGCTGGTTGTGAGTAGGAGGGGATATGTTCAAAGAAACTGACATCCATGGCAATGAATGTCTTCTTAAGGGAAGGATTATAACAAATATATCCTTTCTTTTGTTTAGAGTACCTTCAGAAGACACATTTCAAGGACTTAGCTGATAGTTTATCCTTCCTGGGAAGAATATGTACAAAGCAAACACACCCAACTGTCTCAGGTTTGAGAGAGAACAATGGTTTATTAGGAAAGGGCAACAGAAAGGGCATATCATTGTTCAGGATACACTAGGCATTTGATTGATCAAATAGTAAGCCGTGAGAAGAGCCTCAGGGCAGTGGTGTTGGGGAACAGACATGGATCATGAGACTCTTGTCTGATTTCATGGAGATGGTTGTGCTTACATTCGACAACTCCATTTTGTTTTGGAGTTTAGGCACACGAGGTCTCAAGGAAGCATGACTGTGCTTTGACAACTCGCAAGACTCACACCAAAGTTGGTAAATATTCTGGAAGGATGGAACCATCAACTTTAGTTGGTTCAAACTTGAGTGACCAAGGCGAAGGTGCAACTCAAAAGCTGTGGTAGAAGATGATCCGAGGCTGACAGTGATGACACATGTTGGATAGGCTGCCGATAGTAGAGATTTTCAAAACCAATCTCCCTCTTGCTCGTTGTATCTGGAAATACCCAACATGTAGAATTGAATGTAACTTGACAAAAGTCAGTACAACACAGCTTCTTTACAGAGAAGATTCATAGGAAATGAAGGAACTAAGAACACATCATAGATTCATAGATAATGATTGATAGAAACACTGCCTTTCCCAATAGTTGGCACTTTACTCCCGTCAGCACAACCAAGAAATAATGGATTTCGAAAAGGAGAGTACGTAATAGACAGATAAGAAGTACCGATCATGTGATTTATAGCCCCAGAGTCAATAAGCCATTTGCTCCATGAGGAAAGAAAGGTGTTTGATATACCTAAATGAGCTATAGCAGCAGCAGGAACGCTAGAATCACCATAAGCCATCATGAGGAGATGCTCAAAATCTTCATGCTGAGAGTAACACTAGCAGGGGTAGTTAATTCAATGCATTTAGCAACTAAGGCATTAGTAGAAGTAGTAGCATTGGGGACTAGATCCTACTTAGTAGCCTACTCAGGTTTCTCATGCTTCTTGCAACACTTATCCTCATTGTACATGGTTGATCTTCCTTCTTTCCGATAGTTCGACCACCCTCTCTTCATGATGAGCCACAATCTCTCCCCTTTCCCTTGTAGCAATAGAGTTGGGGCGAGTGGTGGCAAAAAGGGCTACACCTCCATCAATGTCTTCAAATTGATCAGCTTTTATAGAGATCCTTGACAGCCTGGAGAAGGTGGCATTGAGTGTAGTTAGGTTAGCATCAGTCAAGAGTTGATTCTTGGCAGAGTCATACTGAGGACCAAGTGCAGCAAGAAAAGAGATAACTTTAAGCTCCTCTCTTTGACGCTTCCATGTTTTAAGATCCCCAAGATTAGGTTGACAGAGGTTGAGTTCTTCCCACGTCAGCTTCACAAAAACTGTAATGTTCATGAAGACGTCAAGTGCCTAGTTTGGTGAGAAAGATGCCATCACATAATTCATTAATCCTCTGAACATTGCCTTCAAGTCCATGTCTCTTTAACTGAAATTCATAAGCAGTAGGCAGTAGCATCACAACACAACTCACATGAGGTTTCATGTCGTTCCACTGTCAGGACCTCACTTGGGATCATCCTTAGACCAAACAAAACTTGCTGCCCCTGGTTTATCTTCTTCAATGTATTTAAGCCTCTCCTTGGAGATAAGGAAGGTTTTGATGGCAGAAGACCAAGAAAGATATATCTTGGTACCAAAGAGTTTTGATGATGGATGAACTATTGAGAAGTTCAGCAATAGAGATGGTGGACGCATCAAAACAAGTGGTAATAGGTTTGTCCTTCGCCGCCATGAATGCAATTGTTGGAGTACACAATGACTCATCAACAATAGTCAAGGGAAAGCCATGTGGGAATCCTAGAAGACTCGGCCACAAGCAAGATGGCAAAAAAAAACGGCGGCAAGGGTATGGTAGAAAGGTTTATAGGTCTGACAAGGTTAGATGCTCTGATACCATGTTAGATTTCAGGAAAACAGGTGACTAAGAAAGTGAGTTCACCATGGCTTACTAGATTTCATTTATATCTTTAAAACAGTTACAACAATGCACATGATATAAGGGTTGACATCTTGAGTATCACCCTCATATCTTCTAATTAACAAAATATCATACATGAAAAGTTAACACCAGCTATGAAACAATTTAACAGACACGTACATAACAAACTCTAAACAACACTCAAAACATCAAAAATAATATCACAATAACATCTAACAAGTAGAATGTTAATTCGTAAATAAATACTTATAAATTCATCTTCCATAAGAGAGTTGATGATAACAAAATCCAGTTTGCGTCCCTTATAAGCAAATAATTTGAAGAACAAAACCTGATATGTTTTTGGACCCTTCTTGAGCAGATAGCCAACACTATTCAGATTATCAATTAATGTGTCAATGTCTGGGACTCTTAGGCCAATCCTATCAGCCAAACTATACAACTCCTGTTAAGAAAGAGAAACACTTTGTTGAAATAAACAAAATTTAAATAAACAAAGATTTTAAACAAAATGTGAAGGCATCTATCACATGGAAAGATGAATAAATAAATTGATCACGAAAATGACTTACAGAGATTGAAAAGCAATCTTTCTGATGCAATTCGGATTGTTTATTTAGGGCACTTAAGAAACGTTTAGCTTCCTTCTGTTGATTCATATCCCCACTTCGAGCAAAGTCCACAACACCTGTTCATCCACATACTCATCATATAATGATTCCTTCATAATTTCAACCACATCCTGCCACCATAAATTTATATGTAGACAAAATTTAGGTAATGCAGAGTTCTTCATAGATAAGTCAGTGAGCATAACATGAATTTTCTTGTCATAAGGTGAGATCTCAGTTTTGCATGTAATTCACATAGGCATAATGAGGTGCTGTTAGTTTTTCTTTTTACACCCACCAAAGCATCTTTGGCTGTTATTTTTCTCGGAGATCCAGCCGAGCACTGGCCTCTGCAAGTCTAACTAGACTCTCCAATTGCCTAGCTGTTATTGGTGTTCCATCCGCGGAGGTGTTGTGGTCTCTAAGCTGCAAATAAAATTTCTGTAAAATGTCTGCTGTAGGTTTTGACATCCTAATCAAACAAGACTGAATTTCATTTGAGAACACCGAAAGAAAAAAACTAGTTGACAAAGAATTTAGCACATCTGACCTAGGGAAGTCAAAATTTCTCGCATAAGCAATATATTTCCAAAGGAGAGGACCAGGCAATGGTGAAAAATCTATATCCTTCTCGGGATCCAGTTTCAGTCTTGATGCTGAGGATCCACGTATACTTAAATCTATATCCCTACCAATTTCTGGGGATAGAAAAGGGAACAAATATGTCTTATATGACAAATCTTGTGAAAATAAAATTAATCAGATAACTGCAAGTGCAGTATTAAACCTCTGCAAAGTTTTTTCTGGGGAGGAAGGTGTTCTCCATATCCTGCATGAAGCTACAAAACACAACAAGCTTATTAAAAAAAGTCTTAATATTCATCCCAGTTCCTATGTAAGATACTATTTCAAGGAAAAGATGAATAGGCACAGATAAACAGAACTCAAAGTTTATAAACAAAACTTATCTGCTATGATATGCTCAGAGACACTCGTATCCTGCAATTCAACGGGTCTATCAAGCAATATGAAGAGCAAATCAAACCGTGAGAGGAAAGCGGCACTCATTTTCAAGTTCTCATTTACTGTCTTTGCACGACTGGCCAAAATAATTAATATGCAATCAAATCACAAAAAGAAAGAAATCAATAAATTTTTCAAAGCATATGTATGGAAAAACAAAGGATGTTAACAAAAATGAATATCTGAAATGGGTCCAGTTACGTAGGACATCCATAAAGTTCATGACTGTTCAGGGGAGTTCATTGATATTGCAGCCTTATATTATTGATATCTGAATGTTCAATGTTCATCTTTCATTCAGTGTTTTTATTTTCATATAGACATATGATAAATAAGATGCATAACCCCTGAACAATGGCTTTTGCAAACATAACCTTAAGAGGCAAATCTGTCGTTTTAAAGACCGGAGAGTTTCCTACATAACTTGTAATAGGGGGAGGGGGACAATTACTTGTAATGTCCCCCAACAGGATTTGCAGCTGCCAATACAGAAGTTCTAGCAGATAAGCGTGCCACAAGTCTAGCTTTTGCCACAGAGACAGATTGTTGTTCCATGGCTTCCAGTAGTGCCTATAGCACTAATGAGCAACGTGATTCAACTTCAAATTTACAAATTATATAGGAGGAAGGCTACACAAGAGATGAAAAGAGTGCCTGGTGTTCTGCAGACATTTTATCAAACTCATCAATACAACATAGTCCACGGTCTGCAAGTACCTAGCTCCTGCCAAATTTCAGTATTAATTTTTATCAAGTATGACGTTGCAAGTATGAAACAAGAGGAAGTTCAAATGTATTAACCACTATTTCTAGTCAGCCTCCAAACATAGGGGCAGGTCGACTATGAAGATAAATTAGCACAAACGTAAGAAATATTCCTTCCGCATAATAGGTGTGCTACTCAGTCAAGTATAGTAGATATCTGGCGTAGAGTTGAGCCCCTGACAGCTTTTCACAGAAAAAAATGCAGCTGATCCACTTGTAAACCTACCAGCCTCAAAGGCATAGCCATTAGTCATTGTATCTTTAACAACAGCCACGGTAGCATTGCTTGTTGCATTGCCACAGATGTAAATGCCTTTAGGAGAAATAGTGACGGCGGCTTGAAGAAGTTGGCTCTTCCCGAATCCAGGATCGCCTACAAAATGTTATTCACCATTTATTAATGATGTTAATCTAGTTCAATAAACCAAAATGAATGCCTTCTCTAATTCAGTCATGCATGTTGGGCAGCAATTTATGAGTACATATTGAGTGCTGCATAGTAAATTAAAGTAAGTCATACTAACCAACAATTATCACCTGAATATCTCCACGTACAGGGACTTTGTTCTGATCCAAAAAATGCTTTTGCACACCCCCAAACAATGCCAACGTGATACCAGCTGCAACGTAAAAATGAAATTTCAGTAGATAATTAACCAAGAACACTTGACCAATGATAGGAAGTATTTTGATCCTCATTTTTACTTCATTAAGGGAAAATGTTGAATTTAAAAAATTAGCAAAAAGATATAAACTTTGCCCCTAAATATCTAATTGCATTGACAGTAAAGAGATGCAAATTTCTAGTATCAGAATGATAAATGTTCCTCAAAGAATCTTCTCCTTTAACAAGTTCATATCCATATATTGAGGGGCAAATGGATTGCACAATTTGGCGAAATATATCTGTATCATGCTCTTCAGCAAACTTGACAGTAAATTCCAGGTCGCTGGGTGAAAATGAAAAAGATCAAACAGCATGTTATCTCTAATCTTAGCACTTGCGACTTGCATATCTTCAGGTACAGATTGAGACTTTAAATGTCGAACTGAAACTGCTTCTAAGTACAAACAGTAAATCCCTTGATTTTTGCTTTTGAATTTACCTGAGAAAATTTTTTTAGCATCATAGTTTCATTCAGGCGCCAACAATTCAAAATTATTAATAGCATCATCATCCTCACTAACACCTTATCCCATCTATATTAGAGGAAGGGGAGCACATATTTTGTATAATTGATTACTTGCCTCACACAGAAAACTAATGCAAAGAAAAGGTGGCAAAATTTTCATTGAATGCTTTATTATTACAGCCATCCAAATAGGAAAGAAAAGAGATGGTCCAAATAAATTGAATATACACAACACAGATGATTGTTGAAAGTGAGATAATATTAATGGAGTCATTTTCCATTGCAATGCTAGGTATGAACAAATTCAACTTTTTCTCTCCAAGAAAGAGTGATGACAAATCATAATTACCGCAGAATTGAACTGACAAATTTGAGAGAACACCTCAGCTATTAGTTACTAGATCTAACTTGTAACTTTACAGTCTACGCTTAATTGCTGACAACTGAGGCCATGAGAAGCAATTGGTAAAGCCTATATACCCTTTTTTTTGTGTTAATAAAATAAGCAGCATAAACTGTTCTAGGTACCCGCCCCTGTTCATGGTTTTCAGATCCCAGTAGTTCTTGAGCCCTGTCAAAAGAGAAATTATATCACAGGGGAACAAAATGATACAAATTTTCATACAAACACTTAACAAAAATAAACATGCCTTTTGAAAATCAATGGGGCAAGCAGTGGAACAGATCGGACAAAATTTTTTTCCCTTGCAGCTTAGGAATGTGCAAATTGATGGTGGCAAATATTTTCCATCAGTAAACGTCCTGGTGATTATAGCTAAGCACTGTGCACATGAGAAATCCATCTGCACCACAAGTGGCCGAACAGTATTGAACTTGACAACAGTACCACGCCCTGACACTAGCATGCCTGTCAAAAACACATCATTCTCATTGATAACTTTGTAGCCACCATAGCAATGTTTCAGTAACTTGAGAACAAAATGTACGTTTTGGCATACTGATATAAGCAGCTTTTAAGCTTCTCAAAGCAATCATGGAGTCCGGGTGGTTATACAATTGGATATTCACTTTTCCCTTAACATCTAGAGAAATTCCTTCAATTTCTCATCAAAGCCGACAATAATGTAAAAAACATTTTCCAAAAAACTAAATATTACTAATAAAAAAAGAAAGTATGCCCTTTCCATATGAACAACAAAACCTGTAATGATCAAAACAGTTTCCAAAAACACTACATTTTACCAATGAAAAAACATCGGAATTGTTGTATGCCACCTAAATCAGCGAAGAATTAGCACATGAATGGCAACTCCCATGCACAACAAGGCCTCCTTTGGAGCTATCTCTAAAGTCTCATAAAACTCGTCCACTCCACACAATTTCTTCAATTGTTGAAAATCCACTGGCAAATAAAAGAGACCCTCGTCATTTTTGACCTGATTAACACCATCACACCAACTAACTGAAATTAAAATCACCAATTGATTCCAAATGATGAACAAACGTAGAAATAGTCAAGAAAGGGATTCTCGTATAGTAAACATAAAGGTGACAAGTGCAGGGTTTTGTAGATGCTAAATGGCTAAGCCCTCACTTGATACAAGATCACCATCAGGATATTGTAGTCTTGGAAGGAACCTTGTGATTTGGAAAAGCAAAAGTAAAATGATCTAGCAACCTCAATTGTTGAGGCTGAATAAAAAGCTAAGCTAGAACTACTACGAAACTAGTTTGGATGTTTCTTGAGAAGCTTGGTTTTCTTATCACATTTGCTATGATTGTTTAGTGTGACAACCAAGCAGCAACTGATATAGTCAATAATCAAGTTTTTTGTCAGAGGGCAAAGAATATCAAGTTGAACTCCCACTATATTAGAGATAAAGTAAAGGAGAATGTTATCTCCTTGAAAAATGTTTATGCAAGGATGCAGATTGCTAATATCTTAACTAAAGCATACCTGAAGCATGACATGAATATTTGCACTTCAAGCTATTCTCAGTTGACTCCCATCATAACTCGAGGCGGAGTGTTTATAATATGTAATTTAGTCATGTCATGCACAGATTTTGACTCGGCCTTGTTTAGTTTTCAATTTAAGCTCTTGTTGAGATAAGCTCAAAAAGTTATACCTGAAAATCTACATTTTGTTGTAACCACTTTGGTGTGTCATGTGCGGCCTATGTTATAGATAGATTTTAATTTTATATATTAATCATATTTGAATAATGATATAATGATATAATAATATCTTAGTGATAGCCTCCATTTTTAAATATAAATTTTAATTAAGAGAAGAAATGGAATATAATAATTTGATTTATTATTTTTTTATTTTTCTTGTATTTTGATTGGTCAAATCTCTTACTTTTTATGAGAGTGCGTCTTTTAGTTTTTTTATTTTTATTTTTATTTTATTGTATTTTGATTGGTTGAATCTCCTATTTTGTATTGAAATGTGACTCTTAATTCCAATTTTATTAATAAGACTAGATAGGTGGTAAATAAATAGTGAGATCCACTTTGAGAGGCCAATTACTCCAGTCTTCTACTCTCTCCCACTCTTCCACCTATTGTTTATAACAGATTTTAACGCAAGCAAGGAGGCGAAGCAGAAAATTTGGAAAAAAACACATAAATTGCATATGTTAAAAACACACCCGCAAACGGAAAGACCACCAATTATCCATCACCTACCTCCCACCAATTCACCAATTGATTTGAAATAAAATCACCAAATGATGAATGCGGAAATAAATGAAGCCAAAAAGCAGAAAATTTAAACAATCCAAAGTCCATTGGTTAATAAAGGCCCTCGTCATTTTCACACAATTACACCTATCACACTAGCTAATTTGCAATAAAATTGCCAAATAATGAACAAACCTAGAAAGTGGCCGAAAAGAAAGTCCAATGTGGAAGATCTTGCCTCTCTTTTTTAAAATAATAACTAGCCCTATGTTATGATTTTTAATTAATTAATTAATTTTTATATTTAATTTAAAAATAAATTTAAATTGGCTCAGAACATAATGCGCTTACATTAATTTTTTTAATAATAGTTATTTATATCATTTGATTTGTTTTATATTAAATAATTATTTGTTATAGTCTTGTATATTTTATTTATTTTTAAAAAACTTAATATATTATGTATTAATTATTTGATATTCATCAATTTATTAACTTTATAAATTTACTTTCTTAGTTTGGTTGCAATATAAAACTTTCTATAAAATCTTTAGATAATTTTATCATAGTTTTTTTTGATATAATTATAAAAAAGTGGTAGAGCATAAAATTATGTTTGGCAGAGAGGGGGAGAGAGACAAGGGTTAAAAAAATAGATTGGGCTCGACCCTTTTTTTTTCTAATGTTTGTGAAGTTTTCTCCAAACAGCTTCTGCCACTTTATATTTTAACAATGTTTTGTCAAATATCTTTTTTTATTTATCATTATTATCACTTTATATTTTGACAATAAATAGATTTAAAACAACCCATCTAATATTTTATGATGATTATTTGATGTGATCATCAATACATAACAGTTATTATGTTCATGTCTGATGTCTCACATATTGGAATATTTTATCTAGCTTCAATTATGATTGTAAACAAGCCGAGTCAAGTCTAGCATTACTCTAATTATTTTCAACTTATTCTAAAATTAGTGAGCTCAAGTTTACTATAATGTGAGGTTATAATTTTACAAGTTGTACGGCTTGAAATTTTATTTTAAGTGTTCAACTTTAATATGTATGTAGGGTTGCTAAATAAGCAAGCGAGCTGAGCTCAACTTATGTTCAAATTCGGCTTGAATAGTTCGAAGTTCGTTCGAACTTGACTCAAGATCAAACGAGTTTTTAAAACACATGCTCGAGCTCGACTCAAATATCTTTTATGTTGTTCGAGCTTGACTCGAACTCGAATACACTTTAAATATTTAATTTTGACAAGCTCGAACCTAGCTCGTTCGTGAGTTTGAAACCAGTTCGAATATAAAGTCAAAAGTAACTCACTTAAACGGATTGAACTCATAACCTCAAGGTCTTCAACTTGAATAAGTTATCTCACTATTTTATTATTATATTGTATATAAATAAACATAATTAGTTATAATTAAACTTATTAGTGTATATATATATATGTATATTATATATATATATAATATAAAGGCTATATTATTATATTAATTTATCGAGTCAAGTTCGAGTTGAACTACAAGTCGATTTCGAGTTGAGTTGAGCTACGAATCAAGTTTGAGTTATAACCGAATCGAGTCGAGTTGAATACTATCTTGCTCAAACTCAACTCAAAAGATTCGAATTCGAGCTCGATCATTTAAGTGTCGAGTTTTAAATCGAGTCTAGTTAAGCCGAATGCTAAATGCTCATGAATTAGATCGCTCAATTAAAAACCCTATATGTACGTGCACAAATTTTTATTCGGCTCAATTTAACTCTTGTCAAAATATTAAAAGCCCAGTGTATTATTATATTAAGAGAGGTTATCCTACACCTGTTGCTATCGGTGCAGTCCGGAGGAGGAGAAAAGCCTCCACCGAGCGGGAGCTTTGCCGACGAGGGAAACCGGGACCTTGCTGCTTTGGAATGTTGCCGCTCGTCACCTTTCCTACCAAAGCTTTGCCGATGTTTTCTGCTTGCCGGAGGCCCGTCCCCATGCTTTGCTACACCGCTGGTTGAGGAGATCGAAAGCCTCGCATTGCTCTCATCGTCATCTTCCTGGAGTTGGTGCCACCGAGTTCGTATCACTTTGTTGCCGAGGACCCTTGCCGCTTTCTGCCTCGAAGCATTGCCGACTACCACCTTGGATCCACTGCCCGTGCCTTGCCACCACATCCACTTTGCTGCGCCATGGAGGACCATCACCGGTGGAGTCCAGGAGCCTTGCAGACACGAGACGCTACCACAGGAGTTCCTAAGTTTTGCCCAGCGTTGTCTTACCGAAGAGAGGAGCCATCTTCCCGGTTGTGCATGCAAGCACTGCTGACCACCATTGCTAGCCGACTTGCTACCGTGAAAAAGGCATCATTGCCACACCTTTCCTCCCTGCTAATTTGCTGGTGCCACTAAGCTGTGTCTACCCCACTTGGAGCCACGGAGCGGCCTCACTGGAGGAAAGAAGCTTCTGCCCTTTACTGTCTTACCAACACCTTCCCGCTGTTCCTCGCCATCTTTTCAAAGTCATTGCATGTAAAGCATAAACACACTGCCCAGCTCCTTAGGAGAATTACTGAGCTACCTCGCCATGGACGCCCGAGGTCACCAACGCCAGAGTTTCCCGTTCCATTGAAGCTCCATCGCAGCCCATTGAGAGCCAGAGTTGCTTGTTGTTGCATTGCCATTGTTCCCGGAAGTTTATTGTCTCATCCAATTAATGTAAATTGATGTCCTGAGTTATCTCTTTAAAAGTAATTAATTAACTTGAAATTTTAAGCACACCCTATTAATATTTTAGATCTTACTCCGATATGTTAGATGTAAGACATACTTAACTGTATTGGGATGCTGTATTGGGGATGTTACATTTCATACACCTTAAAGAAATTCCATAAAGTTCCTATATATGACTCTTGACATATCACCGTCAATTATGATATTGAATTTTGCTCACATACCACCGGTAAAAGGTCGGCCCAATTGGTATAAACTGATGACCTTGATCATTTCTTTAAAAATGATTAATCAAGTTGAAGATCTTATGCGTATCTTCACTTTGATCTTCCCGTTATTAAATGCGAGACTAGCTTAACTCTTTTGAAGAATATTACATTCCACTTAATTTTTATGAGTCTTGATATACTACAATCCATCCAACACAATCTGTGTTTGCTCTAATGCCAATTTGAGTTTGTTCTAATACCACTTGTAAAACTAATGGACTTAATCATATCCTCAAAAGTGATTAATTATGCAAATCCCACGATTCGAGTTAGAGTTTTATATTTAGAACCCGTCGGTTCAACCATTATTTCGATTCGAGTCAGTTTCAGAACACGTGTATTGAGCCGACGCCAGTTGCGTGTATGAGCTATGAGGGGCATATATACCCAAGTATATAATAATAACGTCATGAACATAGCAGAACAAAATGAGCTATCAGAATATATGAGAGTATGCCAGTTATTTTTTTCTTTTTATATATAGTGGATCGTAGAATTAGTTTTAGGCTGTTACAACGTTAGGACGTGTTACGGGTAGTTTGGGTGGGTTGATAGTTCTAGAGCATATCATTACGATGTTTTGGTATTTGTTTGATTTTACGGGATTTTTCCCGATTTTTATGAATTTTTTAAGGATTTAATACGACTTAGTTATTATACTTGACTCGAGCCGGAGACGAGTCAAGTCTTATTTACGAAATTTCCACCCAGTTATTTTTTTCTTTTTATATATAGTGGATCGTAGAATTAGTTTTAGGCTGTTACAACGTTAGGACGTGTTACGAGTAGTTTGGGTGGGTTGATAGTTCTAGAGCATATCATTACGATGTTTTGGTGTTTGTTTGATTTTACGGGATTTTTCCCGATTTTTATGAATTTTTTAAGGATTTAATACGACTTAGTTATTATACTTGACTCGAGCCGGAGACGAGTCAAGTCTTATTTACGAAATTTCCACCCAGTTATTTTTCTCCCCTCCCAACATCTTCTTCCCAAAACCCTTCATGACGGCTCCCCCATGCGCGCTACCTACGCCGCCGCCGACCCGACCCAGTCGTCGATCGTCGCCGCCTAGCCTTGCCACGACGTTGTTGTGCCGCCCCGGCCAGCCCCAGCCACTGACTGGTTGCTGTGACGCCGGAATCACCGCGCCTAGCGCCATGCCCGGGTTGTGCCTACGTCGTCAATTTTACTGCCGGCAACTGTCGCTACCACGATCGGGTGGTCGCCTCGACACCCTCGACCCCCCAGCGACCTACCCAGACCGGAACGGAGGCCAACACTGCCCATCCCGGCCGGATCTCCACACCACCACAGCCAACCCCTATTTTAGCCATTTTCCGGCGAGCCGCCGCTCCGTTGACCATGTCGATGCCGTAGACGTGTCGGGCTCGCCAAGCTAGTTCCAATGGTACCCAATACCATTGCTATCCAGCCAGTAGACGCCGCTGGTGACTGCTACTGGAAAATAGCCAGAAGTTGCCGAAAAACAACTGAAACCTGTTGGAAAACTGCCGGAAAACAGGATTTGCCGGATCTTTAGTGGAGCTCATCTAGTCGATCGCGATCGAACTTCAGACATCGACGAGCACCAGATTCGAGCTTCGAGACGCGCGACAGAAACCTTAGCCGGCGCCGATTGCCGATAATGTGAAGTATGATTACCTCCAAGTTAATGATTTAAAATTGATGATTGTTAGCACAACATATTAGGAATTATTAATTGTCAGGATAAATGTATGACTATGAATGAAATGATGATTGCATGATGCAATTAATTGAGAATGAAGGTTAAGTGATCTAATGAGGTAGATCGAGTCTCAGCATGACAAGTGATCACAACGTAACTTTGAAAAACACAATAAAATTGGTATGAATAGGATGAGTTGGAATTATTTACATTTATGATTATTTAACTTTTGCTGGATGTTGATGATTGAATTGTGCATGATGTTCATTGCGTTTGATGCATCATTTAGTTAGCGGGCGTTAGTATTTAGTTTTGATGTGTAGGTACGGAGTAGGAGCTCGTCGCCTAGGCGCGATGGCACTCTTGGAGCTTCTACCAGTCCGTTTAGGACTCGTCTCTGTTGTACGTTCTCTTCTATTGTATGTTTATTTTATTATTTGCAGGACAGGTTAAGTGGCATTTTATTGGATCCTACTTAACTTGGGCCATTTAACCGAACAATTTTTCAGATTAATAACCCCTCGAGGATGAGATCCCTTGAGGATGATTTTGAAAACAAGATCCACCACAAGCTGCCTTCAGGCCTATTATATAAATCCCTACCTAGGCCTATATATATATGTAGTTTTCGTGTTTTCAGTGAGATGAGAGATGGAGAAACAGACTGCACGTACCATGAACGGATGCTGTGATAGTCAAAGTGGGCTCTGGATTAGTGCCAGTGGACTGTTCGATTCCTGAGGGATCCTGACAACTCCGCGTTTGAGTTCCTTACACCCGGAGAACGTGGGGTTTACAGGTACTGTTTAGTACAATGCATGTCCGGACTTGTGGTTCAAAGGGTACTAAAGACGACTGCCTGAGAGTACTCGACCTTCATGCTCAAGGCCAGGAGAAATATGGAGGTAAGGAGAGGGCTTAGGATTTGAGACCAGAAAATGAAGTAAGAAAATGCTGAGAGAGGCATCAGCAGCAGCAGATCAGTAAGTTCGGGATGCTACCGGGTTTGCAGCCCAGTGGCTCCTTAGTTGTGCCCTTCAGAGTGTTCACGTGGAGTATATGATGTTTTCTTTCATATGAGAGTTTGCTCTCATAGCCAGCTTGTTATAGTTATTTTATTTTTTGGACCAGTAACACTTTTTACTGACGTGTTTTTATACTATATGTAGGTAATAATCACGAGTTGGAGGAGCCAGCTTGGACGGAGGAGCACTGTTGTCGCTTGCATACATGTCAGTCGATAGAGTGGTTAATATTCTATTTATGATGCTATTATATTCTGAATGTTGTAAAATGCTATGACATGATAGGATATGGTTAAATGCAATGAGATGATGTTATGACGTAATGAAAAGCTAAGACATGATGACAAGAGGTGAAATGTGATCAGAGCGCGCAGCGGAAGTGTGGTGGGTTGAAACCCAAGTTCCATAATGAGTACACAATATATTAGATTATGTGTGATTGAAATTGTTGATATATATGCATATATATTGGTATATGTTGTTTTGATAGGGTGGACCCTAATTGTACTTTTAGGGGAGACTCTGTCCGTTTTATTTTAGAATTTTTATTGAGTTTGATCGTAATTGTATTGGTGTGTACTTTGAATTGCATGTCATTCATGTAGTACCATCGTAGGGTTTGCGCATTCATCTATGCATTGCGCATTGTATCTTCATCTTAAGACGCCGAGATTGGATCCGCGTGAGTTAGGTTCGGGTTAGCCGACCTAACCGGAGCCTGTAACATGCCTGTTCGGTTCACGAGTGTGAACCAAATTTGGGGTGTTACAAATTAAGTTAGAGATTTTAAACACATCCCTACTTATAAATCGGATCTTACCACAGTAGGTATTAGATGTGGGTCAAGCTCGTTCTGATACCACGTGTAAAGGCTCAACCCAATTAGTGCAAACTAATATGCTTAGTCATGTCTTTAAAAGTTATTAATTAGGTTGAAGATTTTAAAAATGTTCTCATTAATATATTGAATCTTAACATTTGGAGGATGTTACATTCTACCCAAAAATGACTTGCTCAGAATTCCTTTCTCATAACATACTACTATCCATTCAATACGGTTCCAAGTTTGCTCTGATGCTTATAAGGGCTAACCCAATTGGTGCAAACTAATGAGTGTAGTCATTTTTTCAAAAGTAAATAATTAAGATGAAGATCCTAAACACATTTTTACTAATATATTGGATCTTATTCTGATAAATATTGGCTATGAGACTAACTTGACTTTTTTGGGGATGTTACTATTTATCAATTTATGCTATAAAAAGTATATTATACAAATTTATAAAGTTTAAAATATAGCATAATTGCAGATGCATCAATTTGTACATATAAAAATAGAAAATAATTTTATATTATAAAATCATACATTATATTGAAGGGCAAAATAAGTATTAATAATGTTTGATACTCTACATTTAATACAAGCCTTTAGATTTTAAGATAGGTGGATGAGGAAGACAATTTTATCCTAGTCAAAAAATAAAATCATATGATTTAGATAAATGACTAGATTTACATGTTACTGATATTACCATATCATTTATCATTTATACTATATAAATTTCTCTATTAAATAGGTCAGTACAATATTTCTTTTTTTAACAAATTATTATCTTTTTTTATTTAAAGGAATGTTTATAACTTATCTTTTTCTCTCTTCATTTCATATTTTAAATTTTAATCGTAGGTGTGATATTTTAATATTTGTTATGAGCCTTGGTGGATACGAAATGGACCAGATATTTTTAATAAACTTGCAAATCATCTCATATATTAATGACCTCCCCATCACATTTCCGATATTGGATTCAAGTTGAGAATATCACAAACTCATGACCCATGTCCCTCAATATTATAGAACATTCCAATACGTTTTGCCCTACTATCACTGATGGTCGTTGTAAGCAGGTAGCTCCCACTCAGTCTCAATGGCTTTTTCTTGGGCCCAAGTCGCTCTCTAATAAACTATCACATATAGTAGTCACTAGCTCTCAATCCCAATGTGGGACTAAGATTAGGAATATCATCAACCTATGTCCCCAGTACCAAAGGCTTTAACATTCAACCACGTTCCACCATACCATCCCTAGTGTCTACTTTAGATGGCTCCCACTGAAATTGTGTGGGCCTTTTTTAGGCCCCAATATAGCCCTCTCCTAAGTAACTTTATCTCTCTATCCCTCTGGGACTACGAATAGAGGTAT
Source organism: Piper betle (assembly GCA_033002965.1). Taxonomy (NCBI): domain Eukaryota; kingdom Viridiplantae; phylum Streptophyta; class Magnoliopsida; order Piperales; family Piperaceae; genus Piper; species Piper betle. Next base: position 50,061 of record JAURVB010007268.1, read on the forward strand.
AAGCATTGGCTCTTAAGAGCATGCCAAAATGACTAACCATTTAATTGACTCACAACTTGTCTCATAAACGGTCATCAGCCTATCTCAATCTTGAGGTGCAACTAAAACCGGATATATCACCAATCTATCTCCATACTATAGACTTGTAATCATGTGTTTTTCTAACATAATTATTTTTGTTTTGAATAAAAAATCTCAATTATAACTTTAATGATGCCTTGGGCAATAAGAAACCAAATAACTAGGGTTGTTGCATCTATGTACGTATGCATTACATAATTGCTGAATTTAGTCTTCCCATTTGTTCCCGTTTGGAACATAAATGCCATTGGCATTCATTTTTTAAAGAATAAAATTTACTTGATCTAATCCTGTAACACCCTATTTTTCAGTCCTAGGGCAAACTGAAGTGCGATGTTATAATTGAAAGTTATTCGTTGGATTACTACTGTGCAAATCTTACAAAAGCGGATCTCAACCCTCAAGGAGGCTTAAGATAGATAACCTTTACTAGATTTCATACATGCATACTAATTATAATACCATAGGAAGGGTTCTTAAACTTCAGAGTCCTAACATGAGCACTTAGAGTTACAGGAGAGACAACCCCTCCCTAGAAACTAAGAGGGTGACTTCATAGATGCATATATGATTTTTTTGAAGTACAGAAAAGGTGCACCACCATTGCAGTTAAGAGGTTGAGTTTTAAAGATACATATGCATGATGCAGTTTTTATACTTAGTTATAACTTTGGAGTTAGATATACTTATTCTTATAGTGGTGCTAGACTTAACTCACATACCCTTGTTCTATACACCCGTGAATAGAAAAAATAAACACAGAATCACAAAAGTAGCATCAAGTGTTAGGGCATCATGCACTAACACCCGTTTTTCACATGAGATCGTCGTGTAGTATGAATTGTAAGCTCTTCCTACCCACATTCTTTTACACACACTATTACAACCAAATAAGTTTAGTGTACTTGATATGCTCCTCATTATATTTTGAGACTTTGAGGCTTACAGACCCTGCAAATGATTGTTAGAGTGCCCCAAAGTTAATGCTCCACATAATGATAATATAATGTAAAACTAAAAGAAACACCCCTGCACAATTAACTATCACTTAAACTCAATCCAAAACATACAATGCTCATGAGAACTTCAAGGTACACATTTACAAATAATAGAATTCCAAATCCATAATACATGTTTGATAGTAACACAACACATCAAATGTGATCCGCCTGTCATGACCCTTTGATCTGTTTGCCTACGTCGGCCATCCAAAACTACTCACCTACATAGATATAGGAAAATTGTTAGTAAACATAGTTTGATTAGCGGTTATAAAATAACTACTGATAATATTAACTGACATATGAATGTCATAACACACAGGGGATATCATAAAACTTCAAAAAGTCTCACTGGAATTTAGCAGGTATAACATAATAAAAAAGCAAGCTTGCATGCACGGTAATAAATATATCATATAAGAGAAGTTTACAGTCGCACATCCTCCACATGTCGCCCGTCATGGTCCTCAAGTGGCTCGAAACCAAAGTGCTACAAATTTCAAAAATATATTGCATTACTCAATACCCTAAATACATTGTACTACTTTAGAGTGTAAAGGAGTGCTAGTGTAATCTCCATATCTTCGTACCACTCACTTGCTTATTCGTAAAATCGGTAAAAAATTACGCATACTCATATCTTAGGCTGAGGAAATGACTTATATAATTTTATGGATCTTCATTTCAAAAACCAATAAGAGATCTCATCATTGTAGTTTTATTTAACTGTAAAAAAAAAACTCAGCTAAATGGCTAGGCATTGGAGGGATCCAATAAAATGCTGTTAATGCCATGCTACGTCTAAAACTTGGTTGAAACCTCACACATGGTGCTAATGAGAGGTGAAACAAAGGAATACTATGAACATGTGTAAAACCCACGATTCGAGTTAGGGTTTTATATTCAGAACCGGTCGGGTCGACCGTTATTTTTTCGAGTTGAGTCAGTTTCAGGACACGTGTACCGAGCCGATGCCAGTCGCGTGTATGAGCTATGAGGGTCATGCGTACCCAAGTATATGATGATAACGTCATGAACACAGCAGAACAGAATGAGTTATCAGATATATGAGAGTATGCCAGTCATTTTTTTTTATTTTATTTTTATATATAGTGGATCGTAGAATTAGTATTAGGCCGTTTACCGCGTTAGGACGCGTTCGGGCAGTTTGGGTGGGTTGATAGTTCTAGAGCATATCATTATAATTTTTTTGGTGTTGTTTGATTTTACGGGATTTTTCCCGATTTTTATGAATTTTTTTAGGATTTAATACGAGTTAGTTATGATACTTGACTCGAGCCGGAGACGAGTCAAGTATTATTTACGAGTTTGCCACCCAACTAATTTTTCACCCCGACTTTTCTCCCCCACGCCCAAACCCTCGCCGCGCCGCCCCTGTTCGCGCGCCACCGCCGCCACGGCCGGCGCCGCCCGGCCGCCGATCGACGCCGCCCAGCTCCGGCCACGGCGTCGCCGTGCCGCCCCGACCAGGTCCGGCCGCCATCGGGCCGCCGCGACGCCGGAATCGCGCTCGCCTAGCGCCGCGGCCGCGTTTCGGTCGCGTCGCCGATTCCGCCGCCGGCGACCGTCGCCGCCATCGATCCAGGTGGTCGCCTCAGCACCATCGACCACCCAGCGACCCTCCCCGACCGGAACGGAGGCCATCGCCGCCGTGGCCGGCCGGATCTAGCGACCACCACGCCGCCGCTCTGTTTTGCGTTTTCCGGCGAGCCGCCGCCTCCATTGGCCACGCTGAGGTCATAGATGAGTCGGGCTCGCCGAGCCGGTTCCGAGGGTACCCAACACGACCCCTTTCCGACTAGTAGACGCCGCTGGCGATTGTCGCCGGAAAACCACCGGAAGTCGCCGGAAAACCGCCAGTAGCTGCCGGAAAACCGCCGGAAAATTGGAATTTCTGGAATTCGCTGGAATTCACCGGATCTTCCGCGGGGCTCACCCAGTGGAGCCCGATCGAGCTTCGGACGCCGATGAGCGCCGAATTTGAGCTCCGAGATGCGCGACGGAACCCTAGCCGTCGCCGATTGCCGACGACGTGAGGTATAATTACCTCCGAATGATTTATTTAAGATGGATGATGATTGTTAGTACAGCATGCTAGGGTTGGTTTATTGATATGATTAATACTTAATTATGGATGAAACGATGAGTCGCATGATGTGATTAATGACTAATTAGGGATAAAATGATAAGTTACATGCATGATTTGAATGGATGAATGTAGGTGATCTAATGAGATAGATCGAGTCGGATCATGATAATGGATCACGACAGAAGTTAGAAAAACAGTATAAAATTGGTATGAATAGGATGACGTAGAATTATTTTTACATTATGATTACTTGATTGTTGATGGATGTTATTCGTATTGTGTGATGTTTGTTGAGTTTGATGCATCATTTAGTTAGCGGGCGTTAGTATCTAGTTTTGATGTGTAGGTACGAAGTAGGAGCTCGCCGCCTAGGCGCGATGACACGCTTGGAGCTTCCACCAGGTCCGTTTAGGACTCGTCTTGTTTTACGCTTTTCTATTGTATGTTTATTTTATTATTTGCAGGACGGGTTAAGTGGCGTTTTATTGGATCCCACTTAACTCGGGCCATTTAACCGAATATTTTCCGGATTAATAACCCCTCGAGGATGAGATCCCTCGAGGATGATTTCGAAAACAAGATCCACCACAAGTTGCCTTCGGGCCTATTATATGAATCCCTACCCAGGCCTATATATATAGTTTTATCGAGTTTTCAGTGAGACGAGAGATGGAGAAACCGACTGCACGTACCATGCAGAGGATGCCGTGACAGTCAAAGCGGGCTCTGGATTAGTGCCAGCGGACTGTTCCATTCCCGAGGGATCCTGACAACTCCGCGTTTGAGTTCCTCACACCCGGAGAACGTGGAGGTTTACGGGTACTGTTTAGTACAGCGCATGTCCGGACTTGTGGTTCAAAGGGTACTAAAGGCGACTGCCTGAGAGTACTCGGCCTTCGTGCTCAAGGCCAGGAGAAATATGGAGGTAAGGAGAGGGCTTAGGATAAAGTTTCACGAGAAGTACTGAAAAAGAAGTGCTGAGAGTAGCACAGTACCAGCAGCAGAGCAGTAAGTTCGGGATGCTACCGGGTCTGCAGCCCAGTGGCTCCTCAGTAGTGCCCTTCAGAGTGTTCTTGAGGAAGTATATGGTTTTCTTTCATATGAGAGTTTGCTCTCATAGCCAGTTTGTTATAGTTATTTTATTTTCCGGACCAGTAACACTTGTTACTGACGTGTTTTTATACTATATGTAGGTAATAATCACGAGTTGGAGGAGCCAGCTTGGACGGAGGAGCAATGAGGTCTTGTACACACACACATGTTAGATTTCTGAATGTTTAATATTGTATTATTATGTTATTATATTGTGAATGACATGAGTAAATGTTTGAGCATGATGATATGATGTGAATGAAATGCTAAGACAAGATAATAGAATGCAAAATATGATCAGAGTTGAGCAGCAGAAGCGTAGTGGGTTGAGACCCGAGCTTCAGAATGAATTCATAAGATGTTAGATTTTGTGTGATTGTTAATGCATGCCGACATATTTTTATTTATATTATTTTGACAGGGTGGGCCCATGATTGCACTTTTAGGGGAGACCCTGTTAGTTTTACTTCACAATTTTCATCGATTTTGCTCGTAATTGTGATGGTGTGAAATTTAATTTGCATGTCATAATGTAGTACCTTGTTAGGATTTTGTGCATGCATTCATTCATGACAGATCGATCTTCATCTTAAGACACCGAGATTGGATCCGCACGAGTTAGGTTCGCGTTAGCCGACCTAACCGGGGCCTGTAACATGCCGGTTTGGTTCACGAGTGTGAACTGGATTTGGGGTGTTACAACATGGATGAGTCGAGAACCTTGTCCTAACTCGATGAGCTCACTCTGTAACACCCCAAATCCGGTTCACACTTGTGAACCAAACCGGCATGTTACAGGCCCCGGTTAGGTCGGCTAGCCCGAACCCAACTCGTGCGGATCCAATCTCGGCGTCTTAAGATGAAGATACAACTCGTAATGCATGGATGAATACACAAACCTAACATGGTACTACATGAACGACATGCAAGTCAGAGTACACACCAAACAATCCCGATAAAATTAATAAAAGTTTTGAAACATAACGGACAGAATTTCCCCTAAAAATGTAATTAGGGGCCACCCTGTCAAATATACATATAAAAATATATGTAACCAACTATCAAATAATTTCATTCACACAGAATCTAATCTACTATACACTCATGCTGAAGCTTGGGTTTCAACCCATCATACTTTTGCTGCGCTACTCTGATCATTTCATTGTCATCTCATTGTCATGCCTCAAACATTTACTCATAGCATGTTTATAAAATAATATCATAAAAAAACATTAAACATTCAATCACCAAATGTGTGTGTGCAGAAGACCTTATTGCTCCTCCGTCCTGGCCGGCCCATCCATCTCGTGCTTATCACCTACATATATATAGGAAAAACGTCAGTAACAAGCGTTACTGGTCCGGAAAATAAAATAACTATAACAAACTGGCTATGAGAGCAAACTCTCATCTGAAAGAAAACATCATACTCCACGTGAACACTCTGAAGGGCACTACTGAGGAGCCACTGGGCTGCAGACCCGGTAGCATCCCGAACTTACTGCTCTGCTGCTGGTACTGTGCTACTCTCAGCACTTCTTTTCAGTACTTCTCATGAAACTTTATCCTAAGCCCTCTCCGAACCTCCATATCTCTCCTGGCCTTGAGCACGAAGGCCGAGTACTCTCAGGCAGTCGCCTTTAGTACCCTTTGAACCACAAGTCCGGACATGCGCTGTACTAAACAGTACCCGTAAACCTCCACGTTCTCCGGGTGTGAGGAACTCAAACGCGGAGTTGTCAGGATCCCTCGGGAATGGAACAGTCCGCTGGCACTAATCCAGAGCCCGCTTTGACTGTCACGGCATCCTCTGCATGGTACGTGCAGTCGATTTCTCCATCTCTCGTCTCACTGAAAACTCGCAAACTAAATACATATATATATAGGCCTGGGAAGGGATTCATATAATAGGCCCGAAGGCAACTTGTGGTGGATCTTGTTTTCGAAATCATCCTCGAGGGATCTCATCCTCGAGGGGTTATTAATCCGGAAATATTCGATTAAATGGCCCGAGTTAAGTGGGATCCAATAAAACGCCACTTAACCCGCCCTGCAAGAATAAAATAAACATACAATGGAAGAGCGTAAAACAAGACGAGTCCTAAACGGACCTGGTAGAAGCTCCAAGCGTGTCATCGCGCCTAGGCGGCGAGCTCCTACTCCGTACCTACACATCAAAACTAAATACTAACGCCCGCTAACTAAATGATGCATCAAACACAATGAACATCAATCACAATTCAATCATCAACATCCAGCAATAGTTAAATAATCATAAATTTAAATAATTCTAACTCATCCTAGTCATACCAATTTTATTGTGTTTTTCAAAGTTACGTCCTGATCACTTATCATGCTGAGACTCCTACCTCATTAGATCGCTGAACCTTCATTCACACTTAATCTCATCATGTAACTTATCATTTCATCCCTAATTAGTCATTAATCACATCACACACAATTATCATGCTCAACTCGATCTACCTCATTAAATCACTCCCTATTCATTCTCAATTAATTGCATCATGCAATCATCACTACACTCATACTCATATGTTTATCATGACAATTATTTAATTCTAGCATGTTATACTAACAATCATAATCAATTTTAAAGAAATCAATCGGAGGTAATTATACCTCACGTCGTCGGCAATCGGCGACGGTTAGGGTTCCGTCGCGCGCCTCGGAGCTCGAATTCGGCGCTCCTCGGCGTCCAAAGCTCGATCGGGCTCCACCGGGTGAGCCCCGCGGAAGATCCGGTGAATTCCGGCGAATTCTAGAAATTCCGATTTTCCGGCGGTTTTCCGGCAGTTGCTGGCGGTTTTCCGGCGACTTCCGGTGGTTTTCCGGCAACCATTGCCGGTGGTATCTACTAGCTGGATAGGGGTCATGTAGGGTACCCTCGGAACCGGCTCGGCGAGCCCGACTCATCTACGAGCCTCGACGTGGCCAACGGAGGTGGCGGCTCGCCGGAAAATGGCTAAAACAGTGGCGGCGGCGGTGGGTCGCTAAATCCGGCCGGCCAGGGCGGCGATGGCCTCCGTTCCGGTCGGGGAGGGTCGCTGGGTGGTCGGTGGTGCTGAGGCGACCACTCGATGACGGCTGCGACGGTCGCCGGCGGCGGAATCGGCGACGCGACGCACAACGCGGCCGCGGCGCTCGGCGTGGCGTTCCGGCGTCGCGGCGGCCCGATGGTGGCCGGACCTGGTCGGGGCGGCAGGGCGACGTCGTCGCCGAGCTGGGCGGCGTCGGTCGACGGCCGGGCGGCGCCGACAGTGGCGGCGGTGGCGCGCGAACAGGGGCGGCGCGGGCGAGGGTTTGGGCGCGGGGAAGAAAAAGTCGGGGTGAAAATGGGTGGCAAACTCGTAAATAATACTTGACTCGTCTCCGGCTCGAGTCAAGTATCATAACTAACTCGTATTAAATCCTAAAAAAATTCATAAAAATCGGGAAAAATCCCGTAAAATCAAACAACACCAAAAAATTATAATGATATGCTCTAGAACTATCAACCCACCCAAACTGCCCGAACGCGTCCTAACGCGGTAAACGGCCTAATACTAATTCTACGATCCACTATATATAAAAATAAAAAAATGACTGGCATACTCTCATATATCTGATAACTCATTCTGTTCTGCTGTGTTCATGACGTTATCATCATATACTTGGGTACGCATGACCCTCATAGCTCATACACGCGACTGGCATCGGCTCAGTACACGTGTCCTGAAACTGACTCAACTCGAAAAATAACGGTCGACCCGACCGGTTCTGAATATAAAACCCTGACTCGAATCGTCGGTTTTACACACTCCATGTAAATTATAACCTCGCACAAGATAGAACTTGAACAACTTCGGATCGTATTGACGTAAATCGAGGCAAAGCCTCTACACATGCACATATACATAGGATACTTAATTAACTTAATTAATTACTTAATAAAATATTAAAATTCATTAGGTACCCCTTAATTAAGGTTTGAGGTTACATGTACCCTTACTGAAAAACCTCATAGATAGGTAGTTTCATCGAATGGACTTAATCTGACAATTTTTTGGACAGACCAAATAATATCCATATGGGCTAAAATTCAAACCAATGGGCCCTGAGACTCTAAGAGTTTTACAAAAAAAATTACTAGCCCATAGACCAACATGGTAAACAAAACCCATTAAGGTTGGGCTAAGGTGTTGAGAATAATATTCCTGGGCCGCACACCAATTTTACTAAGGTTGTTCATGGGCTTGGAGATACAAAATGGGCTTTGATCAATACGAATAGGTTCCAACACCGTGGGCTTGAGTACACTAAAGTTTCAGGTCTAAACGCTAAGGATTTAGGCCTAAGTGGGCTCTAGAGAGGAATGTATTGACCTGACTTTTTCTAAACCTAGGTGGACCTATTGGACCTAATGCAAGATGTAGTTATCCAATGTCTCCCAAATTTTAATATCATATTACAAGGACACAACCTAAGGTGTGGGAGAACGTTTATGCAATTTCATCGCTATTTGATTAGGGTTTTGGATTTGACATCTGGATTTACAGAACTAGGGTTTCACCCTACATTCCTCCACTATTCGAAAAACTAATTAAGATAACCATCTAAATGATTTTTAATTAGTGCTGAAATTTAATGATTTTAGTAGACAATTATTGGATTATTACATGTAATTTGTACAAATTTTATTAACCATTTTTAGTTGGTTTCACTATGGAGCACAATCTCAAATAATGGTTCACTTTAAGTGAGTTAATTTAGCGTGATAAGTTTTCTAAGACGTGAAAACTAGCTAACACCTTGAAAAATCTTAACCTCAAACACTAACCACATCACAAGAGTAAAAATTAGGGAAAGAGGTGGCCATATGCCAAGGACATGAAAACTGCCATCTTGCACTAAGTTTGGCTCCCTTGTTAGACATCATATCAGAGGAAATGATCATCATTAAATGTGTAGATCTAACAGTGATGAGTGCAACAAAACAAGAATCAATCGAAATAGATATCTACAATGCATGATACAGTTTTTATGGCAAAATAGTGCATATGCATGACAATAGTACACTAAACAATTCATATCTATTTTATACATGACCAAATGATGCTATTCTAAGTTATAAATTCTTCTAAGACATATATCTACATGAATAAAATGCCATCAAAATCAAAACATAACCAAACAGCAGCCAAAAATGGATACAAACAAGGGAAAAAAGGGTAAAGGTGAAACCTTTCCCTCAACTGGTTCCTAGGGTAACTCTCTTGGGGTTCCTACCCCAAGACTTTCAATCCTAGGGGCTTGGATGAGCTTGAAGAGGCCTAGAAGAGGTGGAAAAGGGATGGAGAAGAGTTGGAGAGGATAAGGAGCAGGGGGGTCGGAGGTGAAGAGAGGAAATGGTGAAAAGTGAAGGAGAATGGCCTTTTTATAAAAAAGGGAAACTATTCAAGTGCAAGGGTGCTCTCCCATCATCGTTGCGTTGGCCTCTACACGCCAGACCATGGAAACATCACTAAGCTAGGCATGTGTTTGTTGAATCAAATTGCATGCTAATTTGTATCAAACCGCCAAGTGCAAGGGCATTGACCCAGCTCCTTTGAGTTGGTAGAAAGAGGAGAGAAGCACAGTGCCCTTGCGTCCTTACCTGAAACCCTAACCTGAATTTGGTTAGCTTGTGCTCAACATAGGTTCAATGCGCTAAGGGTTTTCACCCTACGGCTCCCAGGGTGACCTCGGGAATCGGCTAGGCACGCAATGGACACACTCCTAAACCTAACTAGACTCAACTCAAAATGAAAATAGAAAATAAGAGTCCAAATGGTGTAGTGAAAGCTGGGTTGTAACGACCCGCCCATTCCCAGCCACGAGACAAGTATTATAATATAAACTAAGTGCCTTATAAATTAATTTTTTATTAATTTGTTAGCATCATAAATAAACCTATGACGCAAAATTTTGATTAAAAAATACAAATTAAATTTATACACAAAGAATTAGTTAAAATTCAAATTCTAAGTCATGTCATGAAATAAAATACAGTATAACCAATGCTCAAAATCAACTAAGACCTATAAAATGAACCGAAATCCCACTGCCATGCAAACATACCAAAAATATAATAACAACTAACCCGTTCATCTATCTCACATCTATGGAGGCAATTCTACGTTAGTGATAAAATACTAAGCCATATAATTACAAGTAACAAGGCAATATATTCTATAATATCATTAATCGAGTCTTTTAGTGATTATGAGCCTATGATGAGCTCCAATTATGCCGAGAGGGGTGGCCGCCCTGTCTAGCTACAATCCTATGTATGCGCACACACACTACGTGACCCACAACCTGTAGTTACTAATATTTGTCATTGACTCACCCTCTTGGTATCACAAGTGCAAAATAAATCGTCTTGCGCCATTGCACCCTATCACCCATTTTGGCATGGGGGCAAGTGTTTCATCTTTCGAAAAATTTTAAGGGTACGGCCCAGTGTCGGACTGAGTCAATTTCTTGACCGCAATTGTGCTTGGTACATGGTGGTCGAATCTGGACTCAAGCCGACCAGGGCTACCAAAAGAATATACAACATTTCAAATAATTATATAGACCTGGAAGTATGATGATGCACCATAATCACAATGAGAATCCTAATCTGGGTGTCACAAATAGTTTATACGTTAACGCGTATAATTCGTTAATCTAATACATGAAATGATATGATATGTGGCCCTTAACTAGGTACATTAAAAAATAACAATAAAATATATCCCACAATAAATAGTTAATCATTTGGTAAATTACTTATAAGTGAACAATAATAATTTAATATTTAATTAACTGACACCAGCTAAATTTATATGATCACACCAAATCATTAATCATTATCAGGAAATTCAAAACATACTAATGACTACTTCAACTCTTACGAAGCTCAATATTTATCAACAATAAATGAATAATTAATCATATATAATAGCGAACAAAATATTGAAATAGGTAAACCAATAATAATTCTTCAAATGATTAAAATATACTAATAAGTAAGCTATATATATTCTAACTCATAAATTAATAATCTAGTTTATGCGTCATCAACAATATAAAATAGTTTGAATTATAAGCCACGTGATAACTTATTAATTCGGCCACAAATAAATATAATCATATCTATTAATCTGCCCTAAGTACTCATCAATAATTTATTCATTTACTAAAATTAATTTATCATTCTTATAGTAAAGAATAACTATAAGTTGATAAATTAATACAACTCAAAACTAATGCCTTATTTATTTAATTACATTTTAAAAGTTTGATACTCATATAATGGTTGTACTATATATATATATAATATAATGGAATAACTAATATCACAACATTTAAGACATTATATATAATCAATTATTATATTATTCCCAAATAAACCTCTTCTTAATTTATAACATTAATACTGATCTATATATACAACGTTAGTATTGATCTACATAGCCTAAAATCAAAAAGAGAAATATTAACTGGTTAATTAATAGGAAACCTAGATCAATTACATCCTAAAAAAACTAGCAAGTATTATAATGTTGTTACTAACTTACTAGCTTGAGAAATATAGAACCTTAATCAAATAGAGTAGAAGAGATGACATTCTCGAGAGGTTGGTGCTAGAAGTACATAGGCACTACATCTATGAGCATTATGTAACAGCCTAGTAGAGGTATCCCAAATATTTTCAGTCAAAGAAATAGTACTTGAGGACCAATAGACGATGAGGTGAGGCATTATAAGTCTGACTTTACAAGTCACCCGCCACCCCCTTCTTTAAGACAGGAAAATTTGTTTCAAAAATTTTTTATACTAAATCATATTCAAGCTAATGTTGCTGCTAATCACTATTTCCTTAATATAATTAATGTTGCACAACGTGTTGGCTGTGGAGTATTTCCACCAACTTTGAGGGAGATATTAGGGAAATATTTGGATATATTAATTTTTGAAACAAAAGAAAAAATTAAGAAATTAAAACCAATTTGGGAAGAATATGGTTGATCTTCATTAGGTGATGGATGGTTAGAACCAGCAAAAATGTCTATCATCAACTTTATGGTCTATAGTGCAGGGGAGGCTGTATTTCTTGATTCAGTTTTTGCCATTAGAAAAGAAAAGAAAAGAATTATAGATATATAATGGAGATGATAAGAGAGATTAAAGAAATTAGAAAAATAAGGATATAGAAATCATCATAGACAATGCTACTAATTACAAGAAAAATAGTAAAGAACTTTACAAAAAATACAAGCTTTATTTAACTCCATGTGCATCACATTATATTGATCTCATGCTAAAGGCGGTAGGAAAAGAGAGATTTGTAGAAAATGATGTGGAGAGGGGGATACTTATTACAAAATTTATATACAAACATGATTGGGTTGTAGTGCGAGTTAGAAAAATATGTGGGTGTGATCTCATTTGCCCTGGAGCAATAAGATTTGCAACTAACTTTCTTAATGTTTTTGATAATTTTACACTCAAGAAGGATGACCTATGACAATTTTTTTGTAGTAGAGAGTGGTTCAATTCCAAGTATATAGATACCAATATAGGGAGGCGTAGTGAACAAGCTGTCTTTAATACAAAACTTTGAGAACAAGCACATGAAGCTATCAATATCATGGAACCGATGCATCACATTTTGCGGGCAATGGATGATGAAAGATATCCAAGTCTTGGTCCTGTCTATTAAACTATCATTGAGATTAAAATTATAAAAAAATTATCTCCAAAATCCCGTATTTGCACAAGATTATAGATGACAAATGACTAAGGCCAATGATTGCACCTATTTATAAAGCGTATATGTGTTCATCAAGTACATAAAGTTAATTTAATAAGATGCTTGTCTTTATGGTTTACAAAGGTGTGTTATTGTAGCTTTCTTCCTTAACTGTAAGTACCACTATAAGTATAATCTTGGAGATGATCCCCACTTGATTACATCAGTGCATGATTTTTTTGCAAGCTACTCCCAAAATCAAAAGGAGAGTCACAATTTTGAAATAAAGTATTTCATTATAAAAATTAATTGTTAACCTATGTACACTTTATATTCTACTTGTTTAAAACAAATAATATTTTCTCAAGTAGATTTTGAGATTTTCATGAGTTTCTTCAACAACATTTGGACAATTAACCACCGCAAAAGCTAGATAGCATTTGCTCTTAGGTTAGTGTATGTGAAATATCAATTATATTATTATATTGTAACATTATATGTTGAATGTTGATCAGTTTCAACAAGCATTAGTAGGTGATTGGTAGAAGATGTAAGGAATTGATACACTAACACTTATACCACTAGGAACTTGTGTTTTATCACAAACTGCATCGATATTGTCTTGTGAGTCAAATTAAAGTGTTTTCTCCTTAATTTATACGGAACTTAAGAACAAGTTATCATACCACAAATTAAAAAACTTGCTTTTTGTTATTACAATACGAAAATCAGGACAATAAATTTGGAAAGGAAATACTAGAGAAGGAGAATCTGAGGTAGATCCTCTTAAAGAATTAAGAATGCTAGATGATGATTTCTTAAATAATAGGGAGAGCTAACGTAACGACCCGACACAAAGTGTAACTTGATGAGCCTTACTCATTCATTCAAAAGGTAGTTAACCAAGTTAAAGATCATTATGCACATCTTTATTAATAAACTTGATCTTATACCAAAAGGTATTGTATATAGGACTAACTTGAGGAATCTCATAGTCCATCTACCTTAAGAAATTTCATCTCCGGAACTCCTACACCTTGCCAGTGTCCTACTTGGCTCGTGTCCAACACCCCTAGGCTAAGTCCCTAGTCCAGTCCACAATCCAATACAGTTCCAGATTAGCTCTGATACCAACTATAACAACCTAACCTAAAGTACAATCTGATGGGCATAAGTCATCACTTAAAAAGTTGGTTAACCAAATTAAAGATCATTTTAAACATCCACGTTAATAAACTGGATCTTACACTAGGTGGTAATTAATATGAAATTAAGTTGAGTGATCTCACAACCAATATGCTAAATGTATTGCTAATCATATTCTAAATAAGATGGCTACCATGTTGATGATATCGCACAATAACACTTGGCTAAATCGGTAAATAAGTTATAGTAGAGTATTATGCCGCTATTGTTTACGTTTAAATTTGGCTCAATTAAATTAATTAAATCTTTCACCATTTTCTTTTATACATTGAATAAGTACATCTTTTGTTCCATTTAATTTGGGAATGACCGTTTACAACCAACCGATAGGGCGTCATCAACTGTGTCTTCACAAAGATCCTCAAGTAAGGGGTAACGAAGATACAATCAATGCGTCATGGACGATATGGACCTTGACAGCAAATACCTACACTAATTTCTTCAACAAATCAGGCAACTTTAATTTATGGGGAACACTTAATATAATAGATCTTTAAAGGAAGATGAAAGAAAATGGTAAAAGTGGGATAAGATAATAAGACAATAGGGTGTTTTGGTTATAATAGAAAATTTTACATAAAATTTCAAGAAAATTTTATTGTAGGGGATCTTATTTTAAAATTGTAAAAGTAACAGAGCTTACAAAAAATATTTGGCGATGCAATTATTATGGTAATTTTATCTAAGCATTTTAAGAAAATAGAAAAGAACCAACCCTTCTTTTTTTATTTTATTAACATTTTGTGATGGCTTTTGTAAGAGGGCCTATACCACTTCATATTTTTTTGATGATTTGCCAAAGACTTTTTAGTTATTATCGTTATGATTCTATATTTTTCTAAATGGGTTTAAAAAATAATACAACCAGACGCATATTTTTTCAGTGTAATCCCTGGGAGGACGTAATGAAACTGTTTTAAAACCTCGGAAAGGGCAAATGCCTGATTTTCTTGGGCCCGAATTCCCGTTTTCGTTTCTGGACCTCAAATCGACGCAGCCCCTCTTCCCTCCGCTTTTTGCCGCCGTAAACCACCGCCGGCTGCTGTGCCTTTTCCCTCTTACTTCCCCTCCATCATCTCATGCTGCGCCTCCTCTCCTCATCCTCCGGATAGCTCTGGATTTTTCCTGATATATGCTGGCTCATAGATTCTCGGGTTTAAGCTAGGTGGGTGAAGGATTTTGCGCTTTGCTTTACCAATTATGCTGCTTGCGGCGAGTGTGGCTTCACCTCTTTACATTGTCAGGGATCTGTGTTTGGGAACTGTCGTATATCTCGCTCGTTGGTGAGTGGTGACAAATGAATGGGTGACCGTTAGTGCTAATTATCTGAAACGATTTGCGTTTTTTCCCAATCTGTTGTCAACTTGTGCATAAAAAATGCACCCTTGCTAGGCATGATATTGCGTTTGTTAGGGTTTTTAACAAACAAAATAACCAATTCCCAACAGCGTTGAGTTTATCGATCGAATTAGTTGAGAAAGTTGGTTCTTTTGTACCTGTGTTAAACTAGTTTGAATGTTTCGTTATGGCTTATTTTTTCATCTTCTTTGTAGATATAAGCTTTTCTAGTGGACTAATTGGAGAAGTCAGATCTGGGAGTTTTTTATTTTGATCTAAATTTCACTTCTTTGACCAATTTGATTTACCATATTCATTGACCTAAGCGCAGTGTAGACATGATTCGTTTGCCATATAGGAAGGCATCTAGCCTATTACAAGTTAATTAGCAAGTTTTGGTAGCTTCCTTGCAACCCAGCCTACACAATTCCATCCTTGTATTCTTATTGATTGTCTGATTGATTTGCCAGCTCTATGTGGCAGTGTATCTTCTCTTTTGTGAATTGAGTGTAATCTTGTGAAAATTTCTTTGGCAGGGATATTAGCTACTGCCACAATTTGAGGTTTTCTTTGACCCGTCTTGTTCTCTGTTTGTATTTGTTTGTAGCAAGATAAAGATTCTAGCTTTAGTCGTTTAAGTGGCAAGAGGAATTCTTTTTCTAAGCCTGCAATGCTTACCCAGATGGATTTTTTTTTAAGTGGTGAGATGAATTTTTTCAAAGAAATTAACTGGGATGTTTTGGATAGAAAAACACCATTTCTATACTTGACACAGGTGAAATAAGTTGTGGCGTATTGCGTACTTCATAACATTCCAGGAATTACTGATAGAAATGAAGTATGGGATGAAATATCTTCAATTGACGTTGTTAATTTAGATATTGATGAGTGAATAGGTACAGAGAGCTCAAGATATATACTCATGTGAAAGGATTGAGGTGTGAACAAGTGTCGGGATGATATTGCTAAAAAATTGTGGGATGATGAACATAGCTAGAATATAGCTATTTTATACAAATTTATGCAGTTAATATATGATGCTTTAAGCTAGTGATCCGAAAGGTAAGTTTAATATTTGGTTATTGTCTAAACTAGTGGCCACAAAATTTTGTTTTAATATACTTCACCCAAAAGGACGTATTTAGACATGTTTTATAATTACGAAAATTAGAGAATATTGTGTAGTTTGCTAGACATCTAATGATTTGCCTCTTTATGCTCCAAGTTGTCCTTTTGGAAGTTTTCTGGCTAGAGATGGATGTGAATTATGTCTCTTAACGTTCATTTGAAAGTGTAGCCTTTTGTACATGATCTTATTGAATTATTTTGTTAGGCCAGTGGCAGGGTCTTTTAAGATATGTTTTTTGATTTTCTTTGTTGTGTTAAGATTTGCAGATTGATAATGCATATACTTGAAGATGTCACTGTGTCACTTATATTCACCTTTGTTTCTTATTTAGTTGGTATTTTTTTTGGATAAAGTTATCTTTGAGATGTGCATGCTTGTGTTGGGGTATACATTGTTTGGGCATTTCAATTACTTTTCTTAAATTGATTTTTTAAATGCAGATAATGCCACATTCACCCATACCCGATCAGATATAATATCAGTTTAAAATTGAATTCAGCTTCTCTCACTTTGCTGTAGTGTTGTGGCAGAAGTAGGCGCTGGAAGTCAATGGCAATCCAAATGACCATCACATTGTTCCGAGCTCGTGGCAGGTGGAGCCCTTGTCACTTTCTCCGGCTTTGCCACTTAGCCACCCTCCCACAACTACCACATTTACCTGCAGACTCCAATATGTGCATTGGTGATATTTGCAGAATACTTAGCGACTACCGAGGGGCTCATCATGACATTGAATCTGCCCTTGCCCCTTTCTCCCAGTATCTGTCCACTAACACTGTCAACCAGGTTCTTAAGCGTTGCCGAAACCTAGGCCTCTCTGCACACCGCTTCTTCCTATGGGCCCAGAAGGTATCCACCTTTTCCCTCACTCGGGAGAGCCACCAGATTTTGGTGGACATCTTGGGAAGCTCTAAGCAATTTCCCTTTATATGGGACCTTCTCAGTGAAATGCGAGATGGGTCAAGCGAAATTACGCCTGAAATTTTCTGGGTTATCTTTCGTTCATATGCCAAGGTGAATTTGCCTGCAGATGCAATTAGAGCATTTAACAGGATGCCGGAGTTTGGCCTCCAACCACGCATTGAAGATCTTGACAAATTATTATCTTTTCTATGTAGAAATCATCAAGCTAGCTATGCTCAGGAATTTTTTGACAAGGTCAAGGGTGATTTTCTGGTTGGATCAAAAACATACAGTATTATTATGCAAGGTTGGGGTGAATTAGGGAACCCTGACAATGCTCTCCAAATGTTTGATGAAATGCTTAAAAGAAGATGCCCTCTGGATGTGGTTGCGTATAACACAATCTTGGCATCTCTTTGTAAGGGGAAGCTTGTCGACAATGCGCACAAGCTCTTTTGTCAGATGGGCTCCCTTGGACTTGAGCCAAATGCCTGCACGTATTCCACGTTCATCCATGCTGCCTGTGAAGGCGATGATGTTCGCACTGCCATCAGGATCTTGGACAGCATGAAAAGGTATGACCTGGTGCCTAACTCCTACACTTACAATTGCATCATCAAACTGTTGTGCAAGAATAACAAAATTGATGATGCGCACAAAATCTTGAACGAAATGATTGAGACAGGTGTATCTCCGGATGTTTGGAGCTATAATGCAGTCCTAGCTGCTCATTGTAGTCGTTGTGAGGTGAATAGAGCACTTGGTGTGCTCAGTCGGATGAAAAAGGAATGCTGCCAACCAGACCGCCATACATATAATATGATACTTAAAATGTTGATTCAAGTAGGTAGGTTGGACCGAGCGATGGAACTTTGGGAGGGGATGGCTGTGATGGGATTTCATCCTTCAGTCTCGACGTATTCAGTCATGATCCATGGCTTGTGTAAGAAAAAGGGTAGGATAGAGGATGCTTGTAGGTATTTTGAAATGATGGTTAATGAAGGGATACCACCATATTCGTGCACTTGCACGATGTTAAGAGAACGACTATGGCAGTTAGGCTTGCGGGATCGAATCTTCATTCTTGTCGATAAGATGCGGAAAAGCACTTCATGCTCAATTCAAGAACTAGCAGAGTCTATGAGCTCTTCATCAATGTCAATGAGACCTGTGAGACCGCGATATGTAATTGAGGAAAAGGCTGAATTAGAGCAGCTGAAATTTTCTAAAGTTTGAATTGGGATGAGAGTGTACCTGTAGGAAAAAATTTCTAAGAACGTGGGAAATGTTGTAAAACCAAACAATTTTACTTCATGGGTGATGCTCACAGCCACTTGGGCCGATTTCTATGGACTATTGGGCTTTTAAAAAGTGTATATTCCCTGTTTGATCATATCCACCCTCGGTGCGCTCATCGATGATCAGGAGTTAATTTGATGTTTGATGAAAAGCCTCTACGGACAATGAGGAGGTTGCTGTCACTTTGATAGCAGGCTGGTTTTCAGGTTGCTTCTTCTTACCCTCTTCTTATAGAATACTACTTCAGTGTTGTATATTTTAATGATGAAGCAATTGACGAAGACCTTTTGTATGTTCTACATGTTATCCCTTCAAATAAATTTCCTCTAGCTACTTAATTAGCTATGCTTTTTGTGTGTGCACGTACCTCTAGGGATTACTTTCTGGTTTACTGATCAATGAAATCACTGACTTTTTTTGGTTTTGTCATTGTTAAATCAGTGTGCCTAACAAAGCTCATTAGGCTCATTAGTGATTGAGGTTTGTTGTTTCTGAAATGTGCTATTTTTTGGAGATCAATTGCTAGTTGGCCAATTTTTATTGGCTGCTTTTCCATTTCTGATTTGTGTTTTAAGCCATGTACATTAGCTTCCTATTTGTAGCCAGATGGCGATCAGCAGTGATGGTTTTGATAATGATAAGGTCGAGAGAAATTTAAGAGCTAATTAATTAGGTAACTTTGAATTCTACTTAACAGATGATGGAGCAGGGGATGTTTCAAATTCTCTAATGCTGATCCTGGACACTGTTTAAGCATATTAACCTGTTATTTTGTTGTTCATTGTCTACTTTTTTAGGCATAATATGAGGATACGGTGGAAGAGGAAGAAGAAGTTTGCCGCAGGTCTTGGATGAAATTGGTGTGAAAGTTACATTATGGTGGAGCTATTTACTCTTTTACATTTTTATTGAAATTGGTGTTCCTTCTACTGAAAAGACTCCAGGAATGAGGGGTGGGACCCAGACGCCTAATCCCTAGTCACAAGGGGCAGTCGTAGGGGTTGGAGATTTTAACTTAGTTGCAGTTTTTAATAGTAGTTGGTTAGTGATTTAGTGAGAGAATAAAGGAAGTAGTTTGAGAGAGATGATTTTGGTTTGGTTGTCGGCCTTTGTTGCAAGTTATTAGGAGTATGGTTACTACTTTATTGTATTAAATAAGGGTGAGATCTCTTTGTACAGGGATGACTTTTGATGAATGATAATGAATATTCTCCTAGCCTAGTTCGTTCCTCCCTCCTTTTCTTCTTCTCGTGATTTCTGTACTCTCTCTGCTTTACTTCTCTATATTATTGCTTGGTGACATGATCTAAGGGCATAAGGTGTGGGAGGACAACTGAAGCATGTATGATGCCCTTGCAGATCAGGCCCTTGCAGACATCACAGCAAGTCGACACCTTGGTGGCAGCCAGGAAAGTCCAGGTTTTCTCTCCAGCATACCAGGCGATGTCCCTCCCTTGCTATGTTATAGTTTGCTCATCTAAAACGATGTCTACTTTCTTGTGTTGCTGGTTTAATGCTTGGGATGTCTGTTTATCACTTTCAAACCCTTGCTGTGATTTGATCTTTGAATTCTGACTAGTATATTTGTCCTCCATATTAGAGCTAATGTGTTTGGTGATGATAAATGGTTCAGATTTAATTGGTCTTATTCAGGATATTGTTACTTCTTTGAAAACTTTAGTGATGTCTGTATTGGAAGTGTTTAATTTGCATTTATGTGAGTGTTTTGCACTCAAATGTGGTTTCTAATTGTAGGTCATGGTAATGCACGTGTTGATTTCTCAGCATTTTACTTTTTCAATGCATTTTGGTGGTCATCATGCATTCGGTTAGGTTCTGTGTCACTGGAAATTATGTAGTTATAAGGGGTTTCTTATCTTGCAGTTTTCTGTGTTGTCTATCATGGTTAAGGTCTGTTTTTAATTATAAATTCTGTTCCGAATTTCGTTTGAGTTTGGTGCACGTAGGCATCATATTAGTTGTGTTTCAAGGTGTCTCAGGTTCGCATAAGGTTTGTCTTTGCTGTTTCACGTCTGATTATTGAGAGTTGAGTCTGTCAAAGCATGTTCAGGTCTGTCCTGTCACGTAGTCCATTTGAGCTACGTTTAGATGTGTTGACTGCATTTGTGTCACTGATTGTTCAGCTTTGTTTAATAGTTGTTTAGTCAGGGTCGTTATTGTCTCTGTAAAGGGGCTGTTATGTCTGGTCTTCTTGAGTTTAGGGAGAAGTTGGTCTGTTCTAGAGCTAGTTCTCGTTAGATAGGTTAGTAATTCACATACTAACCTATGCTTCATCAGGGGGTATTTTACTCAACTCATTGTCCATGATTTCAGGAATTAATGAAAAAAGTGTAGCTCAGCTCCATACCAGGAGTTACAGATCAATTCTGAAAGATTGTATTTTGATTCTTTGACCAAAATACAATATATGACCCTTTTTTTGCTATTATTTACAAGGACTAGATGGTGGCTTCAATGTTAACTTCTATCATTCATTCATGAATATGGACAGCTGTGGCATTAACATCTGCGTGCTAATTTTCTATTAATGTCTCTATAAAATTGTGATTGTTAATTTTTCCTTTCCCATGATTGAATTCATGAGTATTGTTTACTACATGCTTTAAGTGAATTTTCTTGTGTGGCTGGTGTAATTGATCTCATGAAACAGAATTGTAGATGAAATTTAAGTTGTAAATGTAACATGTTAAAGATTATTTTGGAGTAAGAATTGTTTCATGAAACAGAATAATTCATTGTAAGTTTTCATTTGTAAAAACTCTTCTTTTCGGAGTATATTCAAAATATCTTTGTTAATGTAGGTGTGGGTAAGAAAGAAGCCTTTGAGGCTCCTCCGAAATTCTCTGGCTGTTTTAATGGAAAAAGTGGTGTTGAGGCACTAATGAAGGAAATGAAGAGTAACTTTTTTACAACTTTTAAACATTTGTGTGAAGAACTAGTTCCGGATTACATATAATGTCCTAGAATATCAGTGAAGAGAAAGATGTAAAAGAGAAGATAGGGCAGCATATCGGATGATTCACAAGCTGTTGAAATATGTGGACTTAAAAGGAAACAGAGACATGAAAAAGAGGAAAAGGATGAAGATGATGACAAACCTTTGGTTAAAAATAGAACTGAGAGGAGGTAGGAAAGAATGTTGGAAGAAAGTGAAATTTGGATGGTGGATGTGGAGATACAAGCCACGGTTTTGTAGAAAATGTGGAGATGTTGGAGATACAAACCCACGGTGTAGGCTATTGTTTAGACAATAAAAGTATTTCTAGGCACTCTTGCAAAAATCAGCCAATTCCACTCGGAATCGGCCGATTTGAATCGGATCGAAGGCAATCCACGTCAAAAAAATGGATAAATCGGTCTTCGGCTCAAATTGGTCTGTGAATTGCTCGATTTGAGCCGATTCCACTCGATTTGAGCCGATTCCGGACGGCGGCGGTGGCAATGAGCAACCAGGGGAAGGGGGGCAACGACGGCGAAGGACAGGGCGGGGGAGGATGAGGCCGCGAGTGCGAGCGGCGACAGGGTGACGGGGGGGCAGATTGGGTGGGGGCGGTGGTCGAGTGCGTGGGGGACGGGAGGGGCCGGTAGGGAAGGGGGTGGTGGGGCGGGACCAGCAGCGGCAAGGTGAGCAAGGGACAGGTTGGGCGGGCGGGGGCGGAGGTGGCAGGGGGTGGCAGAGGTGGCGGTGGTGAAGGATGGGTGGAGAGAGAAGAATGGGGGCGGGAAGAAATGGCAGGTGGCATTCTCGTAATTATAAATTAATTCAACTCCAACTCGACTTAAAAATAATAACTAACTCCAAATAATTTTTAAAAAATACAAAAAATATGAAAAAATATCATAAAATATAATACACATCGTAACATAAAAATTATATCAAAATGACATGTTTTATAACCAACAACCTACTAATTTTAACTAAGTTGAAATTTTTGTATAGGATCGATTTGGACAGATTCAATTGAACCGATTCCTAACCAATTTAGACCAATTTTATCCAATTCAGTGACTCTCTCAAAAACCGATTTAGATTCCGATTTCAATTTTTATAACTATGTTTAGCTCTTCTTACACTTGGAATGTAGTTGAAATGTCTAGCCAATGATTTGTAGCTTTTCTTATCCAAAAAAGAAAATAGAAGAACAGGGATTCTTATTTTTTAAATCTTTTAGGAAAAGATAAGAGTGTAGGAGAAGCAAAAGCCTTA
The DNA here is from genome assembly GCA_033002965.1 of Piper betle. Classification (NCBI taxonomy): domain Eukaryota; kingdom Viridiplantae; phylum Streptophyta; class Magnoliopsida; order Piperales; family Piperaceae; genus Piper; species Piper betle. The sequence continues at coordinate 73,227 of JAURVB010007268.1, forward strand.
CACCTTTATGGAATGCGTATTGGTTAACCTCTCGGACTTTTGGAAGATATGAGTTGAAATGTCTGGTCAAGACTTGTAGCTTTTCTTATCCAAAAGAGAAAAGAGAAGAAAATAGAAGAAAAAGAGAGAGAAAGGATTCTTATTTTTTAAATCTTTTAGGAAAAGATAATAGTGTAGGAGAAGCCAAAGCCTTACAACTTTATGGAATTCGTACTGGTTAAACTCTGGGACATTTTGAAGATATGAGATATTTTTTAAAGGTGGAAATTTAGATGGTTTAGCCTCTGGTTTCAAAAACTCAAGTGGTAAAAAATGGAAGCCATTTAAAATTCACTTTCGCTCACCCTCATATGCAAGCAAATTTTAAATAAATTAACACATGGATAAACGTGTGGGCTAAGAGAATCATGTAATCTTTACTTTAACGCTTCCCTTCACGTGCAGGAAATTGTTTAACAGCTTAGTGTGCAAACAAGCATGGGGGAAAATCAAGCACTTTAATCTAACTCCGGCCATTATACCTCCATCAAGATTTGAACCTACAGCCTTTATATATGATAACATGCAAATTTTAGATGGTTTAGTCACTTCTCCCAAAACCTCAAGCTTCTAGGATGACAAACTTTTCATTATTTACTTTTAACATGTCATGTTTAAATAGTCACTTAAGATGGTCAAAAGGCGTGATTGCATTTGTTTTTTTTGGTGTGCTCAAAGGAACTTGGAGTTGATGGTTAGAATGCAATTGGTACACTTTTGTGTAGCAAGTGTAAGGATGTAGTTTTGTACAAGTGTAAGGACAAATTCTCACAATTATTTCTATATATGGGTTTTGTTATGAGGTGGTATCCCTCCTTAGGAATGCTTCCAATATCTTTTGGTGTTACCTTTATGATTGAAAAGCCAGCAGGGGTCATATTTTTTTTTTGAAAAAACGTTCATGAACACTGTTAACGATATGATGAGCTACTGTGCATGTTATTCTTTTAAAAGGCAATTTAACCCAATATTTATATGATTTCGATTGATTTTGAGCTACTTTTAGCATCGTAGAATTGCATCTATGATCACGAGGGATGCACATTCATCTTTTTTATATTGCAGGTTTAGGATCGTGAGTCAATTGCTCACTTGAAATTTGGTGGCAAAAAGTTAAATGTTTGATTCTGTTGTGATTCCTATGTTTGACAGTTGCCACTCCGTAGAGGAAGCACGTGGCTTTATCTTCCTGCCACTTTATGACTAGTTTTGCCCGAACATGCCTTAAAAACTGAATAAGGGGTAATTTCAAGTTAGGACACTTATATCTGCTCTGATTTCTTTTTTAAAGTATTTATTATTATTTTTTTAACCTTTCTTGCAGTGAAGTGAATGAGTACGATGATCTTGATCAGTTTTAAAATCTAACAAACTCTGACAAATAGCAACATTAGCTTTTCAACTCGGGCATTGTTTATAGTATTCCTAAGGTTACATTTTCCTGCAAATATTTCTAGAAATGAGAATGATGTAGGTTATGTGGCTTTTGTTTCATATAGTGGAAGATTATTTTATACATATGTAAAGGGAAGGCCAGCGACCAAGTAGGTTTCAATTGCTGAAAAGGTGACTTGGGCATGCTTTGCCATCGTATATTGGTACCCACCTACAATTCCAGTTTTTATTAACTGGTTTCAGCATAGTTGTCTCTCTTGGTGTTAGTAACACATTAGTTAAGGAGCTTCATGGTTTGGTGACTTGATAATTTAATTAAGTTCAGCTACTGTGATAAATTAGAGTAGAAAATGCATCAACATTTAGCACTATAATAGGATAGTATATAAACCAATTTAAGAAGCATTAATCAAAGTTTCAAACCAATCAATAGTTGATTACCTTGAGAACAGTAGCCAAAAACTTGGTTATCAATATCTGGCATTAATGATTGGGATTTATTCTGCATTATTGTTGTTGTTGTTGTTGTTGTCGTCATTAGAAAATGGAAGTACAGGTATGATTCCACTGCTTTGAGATGATGATGATTCAATGGATCTATTAGCCACCATACTTGCACCCGTCCCTTTCTTAGCTGGTTTGTAAATGAGTGGAAGATTGCGAAATTGTAGAAGAGAGAATTAAGTAGAAAAAAGGTAATTGGGGAAGGGTTAAGGGTAGAAGAAAAAGAGTTGGGGAGAAAGAATTTGTTCATTACAAAATTTATGCCAATTACAGATCATTCTTTCTCTTGTATCTTTTCTCTTCCTATTCTAAGTAATTTTCAAATTTAAATTAAAAACTTCCCAGCACTTCTTTTGTGTTGTTATTTTCCCCTATTATGTCTAAAATTTACAATTCATACCTTCTGTTATAAAATGGTATTGTTACTTTGTGTTTATTAACTGAATTTTGAATAATCTTTCCTAGAATTGCTACCATGCTAGGAAGTCTATTGTTTTCTTTTGGGTAACCTCAGTAGTTTGATTCAGTACAATTGTTTTGTTCCTCGTATTCTTTGGTTGAGCAGCGTTGCAAAAAGGCCACTTTCTTGGTGGTTGTATTGACTCCAAAATGCATATGAGCAGAGATACACAATGGTTGAACTTTATTACGTCACTCTATCTGTGCTTAATTTAGTAAAAAATGTCGATGAATGTATAATGCTTGATGGTGAAGCCTTTTGTAATATTTGCTCCAGAATTCTGAAGCCTTTCATTATGCATCAATTGAGCCTCTTCGTTGAGTCAGTGATCAAGTTGACTGATCAGTAACTTAAGAACCCTTGAAAATTTGATCCCAATTGTGAAGATTTGCTGTAGGCACTGAATTTAGTATTTGCTTTGGTGGTTGGTAAATGCTAATGGAGAGAATCCCATCGTAGTGCAGCATCAGTAGATTGGCTTTTCTGCTTATAAATTGGATGCTTAGGTGGTTGTTTTGTAATCACGATTAATTTATACACAAAATATTTTTTATTACTTCCAAGTAGGTTTCTCATGTGTAAAAAAATCCTACTTTTCTTGCTCTTTGATAATGAAAAAGTAAGAATTTTTTCACATTAGAGACAAAGGTAGTCATACAATTATTTTTTACGCGAGGTACATTAATCATATAGTACTTTCTGTATTGAATATATCAGATATATACTGATTTTTTTGTGGAGTATATTATATATATTACTTCTGGTGGTTGATTACTTAAAATTCCATGATTATTGGCAAACGGTATTTTTAAATAAAAATGGGTGATTTTGAGTGCTTTTTTATTGGTTGCACTGTAGTGAGTTGTTAAGTAGGCGTATTGCAAATTGTGGATGTTTCTAGTAGGTCTAAGTTGGTGATATTCTTAGTAGAGTATTTCTCACTTATTTTCTAAATGTGGGTAATTTAAGTTATAAATACAGATTATTTCAGCTGTGAAAGGTGAGATTGAAGTTGGTATCAGTGAGTGATTTAATGGTGAGTGGGTGGATTGAGTGATTTGAGTGCTTAAAGTGGTGATATTTTTTATATTTCGTAGGCTTTCTCTTCTATAAAACGCGGCTGTTGTGCTTGCGCGTCATCTTGGAGCAAAGTATACACATTTAATGTCATGCAAATGATCCATTACTAGATTTTATTATCTACTTAGCTACACAAAATCACCCGCTAAATAATATGTTAAGAGTCTTATATTGATGAGTTATTGAACATATAGTTTATACAAGTTATACCTTTTATTTAGAGTAATTTAGTTTGTCTTATTATTTAAAATTTACATAAATAAATCGAAAAATAAATTTATAAGGGTAATTAAAATTTTTGAACTCAATTTAATACTTCTAACCTTGTCATTTTACTTATCAAATTATTAATAATAAAAATTGATTATAAAAAATCTATTAAATAGTACATTTTTTAAAAAAATTAAAAGTTTGTTATATTGATATAAAAAAATAGATAGAATTATATCAACTTCTTATATATATGCTCTATTTTTCATACATATTAATATCATTTTGTGAGGCTAAATAAAAATTGTTCAAATTAAATATATAGTATGTATAAGTTATATGAGGTGTAATTCATTTTAATTTTTCTCATATATAAATCATTGTTATCCTATTATAAATTATCACAAGTTCTAGAATTGTACCCCTTGAGAGAGTAAATCATCTAATTAGTGAGTAAAAATCCTCCAATTAGTAGTATAACACCCTAATTCTAGTTCACTTAAAAGCATGATTAGAATTATTATGATTGAGTCAAGTCATAATTAAATTGATTAATTTGCAAGATTTGAATGATAAACATACCAAAACAACCCTTTTAGCGTATTGAGAATGGAAGGCATCACTAATATCCAACCAATACTCAACCAAGTATACATAAATATGCATCATACACCAAACAAAAGTACGAAATTAAACAACGGTGCATTAACCACAAGTGTATGTAGCAAGTGTTTGTCTTTCCACCAAAGTCGATCTAACATTTAGGAACACAATATATATATATATATATATATATATATAAATAAAATAAGAAATACGTCAGTAATAGATATTACTGGTCAGAAAAATTAACTAGAATATAGAATAAACTAGCAAGTGAAAATCTAATTTTCACGAGAAAGGAAAATCATATATAGTTTTCATGGGAACACTTAAAGTGCATCTATTCAAGAGTTATCAAACTGCAAACTTGATAGCATTTTGAAGTGAATTGGTATTGTGCCTCTCTTGGCAATAACAGGTCCCAATCTTGGGAAAAAGTACATATCTTAATCTCTCTTCAAACCTCCATATAACACCTAGCTAAGAACACAAAGGGCGAGTACTCTGAGGTGCCTTCAGAACCTTCTAATATCATAAATCTAGACATGTGTTGTACACAATATTACTCATCTACTTTACACTTCTTTGTGTATGTAGAAGCTCAAGATGTAAAAATGTCACAATCTCTTGAAAATAGAACAACCCTTTCACTAATCTAAAGACTACTGCAACTTGCTTATGCACCCGCTCACAGTATGTGCAAATTTCAAATTCACCAACTTTTGGCTAACTGAAAACTTGATAAAAATTATATATAGGGTTATGAAGGGAATCATATAAGTAAGTTCAAAGTCAATATGAGGTGGAGCTAAGTTCAAAAACAATATAATGAATCTCATCCTTGAGGGTTATTAATCACGGAAGTAAAATGCGTCTAAATAGCTCGTGCTATGTGGGATCTGATAAAACAACTATTTAACATGTCTTGCGATCTATAAATCAAATCCATGATAGCGTAAAATGATAAAACTGAAAAAAATCACAACAGACCTGTGGTCCAAGCTCCAAGCGTGACGAGACATCTACAGCAAGCTTAGACTCCAAAACATATATCAGAACCCACTACCAAGTAAAAGACTAACAACTTTACATGATACATGGCCGAGTTGCACGAATCGGCCGATTCCGAGTGGAATCAGCCGATTTAAATCGGATCGGCGTCGCGCCGATCTGATTTTGGGGCCGAATCGGCCTCGGAATTGGGTGATTTCGCCTAATTCCGACCGATTTAACTCAGAATCGAAATCGGCCGATTTAAATCGGAATTGGTTTTTTTAGTAAATAACTAAAATACCCTAGATATAATTTTTATTAAATTATTTAAGCATGGGTAAAATGGTAATTTAGATTTTAAAAACCTAAAATCATACCCCTCCCCCCGCTTCCGCCATCGCTCGCACTGCCGCCCTCCGCCACGCTTCCGCCGCGCTTTCGCCGTCCGACCTCAGCTCCTCCCGACCTTCCGACCACGCCACCGCCATTTGACCTCAGCTCCGCCTGACCTGCTGTGGAGCGCAAAGGCGAGGAGTTCGGTGGAATCGGCGGCTGCCCTCCGCCATGCTTCCGCCGTCCAACCTCAGCTCCACCCGACCTTCCGACCACGCCACTGCCCTCGCAACTCTGCCTCTGACAGGTGGCTGGCCGACAGCACTGCAGAGTGTGCTGTGGAGCGCAAAGGCGAGGAGTTCGGGTGGAATCGGTGGCCGAACGAAAATTTGGGTAAATTTGGATTTTTTTATTGAAATTGAATGTTGTGATGTGCGAATTGTTATCTATGATGTGCTAATTGATTAATATGATGTGCAAATTGTGATGTCCAAATTGAAATTTTGTGCGGATTTGGGATTTTTTTATTGCTGATTTGGTATTTCGTTGGCTTAATTGTGTGTGCTGCAAATTGTGATGTGTAAATATGTGCTATGTGTAAATTGTGATGTGCAAATTGTGATATGCGAATATATTTTGGAAGTCTTGAAAATTTGCTTGGTAGTGGTCCGATTGATGATGAATTTTTTGGTGTGCTACTGTTGATATGCTAGGGTTTTTAGGAACTATAATTGACGGTTTTTGTAGTTAATTGTCTTTGCCTTGGTGTTCAGTTTGTTGTCTTTGTGAATGGGATACCATTTGATTGAAAATCTGCTTGGTAGTGGTCGGATTGAAATTGTGTTCATTACATAAAGAGTATGTTCTTTCAGGTATGTTCTTATTTGTTCTTTCAGGTATGACTCTACCGTTGTATTGTTATAATTACATACCTTTATGATTGTTGTATAAATATTTGAATTTATGTATTTATGTTGAGAAATTATATAATTATGTATTTCAGGTATTTCTGTTATGAGTTGGCAAATTTTTGTATATGATCGATTTGGACCGATTCAACTGAACCGATTCCTAGCCGATTCAGAAAGATTCTAATTCCAATTCCGATTCCGACTCCTTGGAAAACCGATTCCGATTCCGATTCCGATTCATGCAACCATGATGCATAGTCGTGGTGTGTGATCACATCAACAATAACGATAACTCAATTAAGAAACAATGCAAGCAAATCAATAAACAAACACACGACACACAAATCGGGACATGTCAATCAATAAACAAATAAATAAATAAAATAAGTCATTTAAATAAAAGAACAATAAATAAATATAATAGACGCACCAGAAAACATCACAACAACAATAAGTGACAACTAAACATGCATGAAAATAAATAGGTAAATAAATAACAAATAATAATTAAGGAAATATTTAATTAATAATTAATTAATTAAATCAATCAAATAATAATAATAATAATAATACATGAATTTTCAATTAAATGCGAGTAAATATTAATACATTCACGAGTTGGTAAGCAAACAAACAAATAAATAAATACATAAACACATAATTCAATACATAATTAAATGAATAAATAGTTCATAGCAATTAATCATAAATAATAACAACATAATTATCAAATATATGAACACATCTAAACATGAGTAAATAATATGTATGCGAGCAAATAATTAAATAAATAACTTATTAATTAAATAACTAAACAATTGAATAATTAAATAAGATTTGATAAACATGAATGAGATTAATATTAATAAGTAAATATATCATCAATAATAAAAAATAATAATAAATAAGAAGAGATAAATAATAATAATAATAATAATAAGAAATAAAACTACTCATAATATCAAATGAACTAAATAATGTGGCTATGCATATAAAATAATATCGGAAGTCTTGAATTACCGAAAATGGTCAAAAAGCAGATGAAAATAGGTTGAAAAAGACAACTGAGTCAACTAGGGCAAGTCAGCTGAATCAGGCTGAGTTGATTCAGTCGAGTTAATTGGTTGGGTGGACTAAATGGGTCGGACTTGGTTGCTAGATGGATAAGTAGACCCGGGCGCGAACATGCAATCAGGGAGTTTGGGCAAGATGGACGCAGACAAGGCGAAGCGAGCAAATGGACACGATAGTCACTGACATGTCCATTGCTTAAAAACTCAAATGGTGATGGCCCAGGTGGCAGGGAGCATAGTGGTAGTGGCAACCGACAAAGTCCAGTTGTCAACTGGCCCGAAAACCCTTGGGAAGTGGTGGTAATCGTTGCCGAGTTAGGTGGAGTTGCCGGCCCGATTCAGGCAGCGACAGTCGGCGAGGTTAGTCTCAAAATGTTGGTCATCGAGTAGGGAAGGTGCTTGAGTGGTCAGCCTCGTCGGCACCAAAAAAGCCCCTGGGAGTCATGATGTCACTCGCAGTGATCACGACCACGGTGATGATCGAGGCTAGTCTCACAAGGTCGGTCGTGGAGAGGGGAGTTGATCTGGATGGTCATCCTTGTCAAAGAGGCATTGTCGGCACTGGAAAATAGATCGAACAATGGTGGCGGTAGTGAGAGATGGTGAACAAAACGTTGTCTCCAACGACCAACTCGGTGGTGCTGGTGCCAATGCTAGAGCTGGGATTGGTTTGATAGTCAGCAGTGAGGCGGTCATGGTGGTAGTGGTCAGGTGGTTGGAGGGTGGCTGGAGGGTCATTGGTGGTGGCCCAAAGTGGCGGCAGCGCTAGGGGTAGAAAAAAATCCAAAAGAATGGATGAAATCTCTTGAAAATTGGGTGAAAGCTAGGGCTCACCGTGTACCACCCAGATATCCCCATAGATCTTACCACGTGACAAGATTTGGTCACCTAACAATTCGTGGGCCTAGTGGGGTACATCTAGGGTATATACAATATTTATATAGTTGGAAAGCTCGGATTGAAGCTGATAAAGGCAAAACTGACTCAAAGCCTAATAGTGAATCTATGGATAGTGATTGAGGCAGGAAAGCTAAATGGGCCTGTAAACCCAAAACTTAATTAGACAAAGATTTGACACTCAAATCAAACTGGGCACATAGGGAGCAATCTGGTAGTCCAAAATTTTTATGATGCATGCAAAAGAGATGCCTTGAAAAAGCCCAAACGGATATTAAATGGTACAAAGACCTAGATCTAGCCGTAAAACTCTGGGCTAACACAACAAAAAAATCTGTATACCTTGAATACACGTTGATAACTAACGCTCTACTGTAGTATAATTGAAGCTATCATTTGTATATTGGCCATACTTAGCCACCACAGCATGCTCATATGGCCATCTAGGCCTCATACCCATAGTTTGAAAGTTGAATTGACTCGAACCAACTCGAGAATGGCCGAAATTAGGCATAGCAACAAGCCGGTAAAACCTAACTCAAAGCTGGGGTTTTACAACCTCTCCTCCTTATAAAAATTTCTCCCCTAAAATTTTCCACATCAACTGCGTTCGGAGAACTCAACTAAATAATCCACTGAGCTGGCAAGACTATAGCTACTGAGCTATGACCTGGAGGGTAGCTCCCCCTCAAAAGTTGGCACACATAGCTGAACGGACCAACACGAAGCTGGCCATTCAAACTTTGACAAAGTTTGCTAGCACTCTACTGATCTCGATGGATGGACCACACATGCTAGAATGATCTAGTTGGACTGACCCCTAGGGTCACTCCCAACTATGGAGTCTAAAATACAATGACGTAGATGGAAAAGCCTAGGTTCACCCCTAAGGGCCTATTAGGTTGGTCAAGTATGTACTCTAGAATATTGTAGGGTACAAGTTTGAGCTACATATAGAAAAACTATGTAGGGTGCAAGGCATACAGGTTGATACCTAACTATGTCTCCCTGATCCTCATTGATGTGAAAGGTCGATTGCGTGTACTCTTAGGGCACCTTGCTCCAAGTCTTGCAACTACACTAAGGTATTTTGTGAGTGCTGCTAGCATATGGTGGACACAATTATAGGCTAATGAGTTGTACCGCTCACTCTTTCCAATCTAGGTCAAACACTCACGTGTCCCTGCACAAGGAATTGGACTGCTCACTGGGTCCTACCTAACTTAGTCCTAAGTTAAGTATCTTACTCTTCTCCGTAAGGGAATAAAGATAGCTAGTATGACTATACTGTATACTATTGCTCTAGAACACTCTATACAACTACTAACTGTTAAAAGAAGCTCTCCATGATGGAAGGTAGCGAGCACACCTGTGCAATCATAACATGTCTCAAGGAGTACAAAGGCATACTTTGTGTGGAACTGCGGAATCTGAATTTGGTCTGTGGCATGGACATTAGTCAACGTCTGCTCATCTCAACTATCTGGGTAAATTGGTGGTAGGAATAGTATATTTGAAGGAGTGTGGAAATACTCGAGTAAAAACTCGGCTCTATCTGATATCTATGAGTCACTCAAAAAGAGAATGGGTCCCTCATGGGAGTCTAGTCACACTGCTCTAGGGCTGTAACTAGTGGGTATCTCATGCTCACGTACAGGTAAGACATTAGGTGTGTTGGGGTTGCACTAAGCTAAGGAAATCCTACTAAGTAGGTACATCACTAAATCTATAGTGATGTGAAGACCTCTGTCCGAGTCACAAAGAGGTAATAAAAACTCTATGTAGGATACTAGGTGGCCAAAAATAATGGTTGGTGGATGGACATGTCTCTATGATCATCAAGATTGAACTCAGTCATAAGTGGCCTTCATATGGAATAGTTAATCAATGATGAGTCTAAGTGATGGCTTCTAAGTTGCTCTAATCTAATCAGCTAATAGTTGGCATGCGTTTCTTGATACTGTATTAGTCACACACTTCTAAACAAATAGGGTTAAGAGACTCAAAGAATCAATATCTCCCCTAGAGCCTACAAGGACTCGTATTGAGGTTGGACATGTGTCTTGCTTGTTCTTCAAAGATGTGTGACCAGCCAATCTGTACAAATTTGTAGTACTAATTTTGACTCACATAACTACTACCACTATGGTATACTTTCAAGCAAGCCTATCAGTCGAGATGACCATACATTGGTGTCTCTATCTGATCAACATGTCTGGTCTGAATGAAGTCCCTGTCTAAGTCACTCTTAAGTTGGGGTGAAGTTGTCATAGCAAGACCAATTTGCAATTGATTACTTGCACTGTAAGCCCTAAACAGTACCGCAAACCTACTTCCCATACTTGGGGAAAAGGTTCAATCCTTTGGCTCAAATTAAAGACCTAATCGTGCTGGCAAAGCACAAAAAAATCACTCTCTCCGTAAGGATGCTCCCTTTGTGAATCCACTATCTATGCTAAAAACTCTAATATGATTCGAACAACTTTCTTTGGCCGGGTCAAACTCTAAATCAGGTTATACTACATGTGTAACACCCCGTTTTGGCTCACCCGTGAACCGACCCAGAAATGTCACCGGCGACCGAACCGTTCGCTAATCTACTGGGTTCGGGGTTCGGTTAAGCCGTCCAGGATCTGCTCTCGGCGTTTTAAGATGGAGATGCAAATATGAAATGCATGAATGGGAACGATTGGGTTCTAACGTGGTCCTACATGCATGCTATGATGTACAAGCAAAATAAGACAAAACAACAATTGCGAAACCAAAAGAAAATATATACTATTTTATGAAAATACGATAACACATAACAATCTACCATGACATTAAATCATTATAGCAATAATGCAATCTGGAACGAAGTACAAGAGCTAA